>VZUI01007505.1:0-204744 GCA_013401135.1 Cettia cetti
TTTTTTTGGCCTTTTTTTTTTTTTTTTTTGATGTCTACGTGTCTTGAGATGCCATGATTAGAGATGCACATAAAGAGCTGCTGTGGTTTTGGTCCAGAACCCAGCCAGCTGCCAGCAGCGTTCCTGAGGGCTGTGTGGTGTTGGAGTGAGAAACACTGCAGGGTTTTGGGTTTTCTCCAGCATTATGAAACAGAAGTAAAGAGAGAAGTCAGCATGTACCTTAAGGGTTGTGTTTTTATTTTAACTCGCTCGCTGTGGAGAGCTGAGGTTTGCATCTTCTCTACTGAGACTGGTGCTCATGAAATCTGACGCGCTTCTGTGAATGTCCTTAAACTCTGCCAGCAGCAGAAAAGGCTGAGAAATGGGGAATTTGCTTTGCCCTGAGGTGGAGGAGTCGTGCTGCAGAGGCAGACACAAGCACCCTGATTGCTCCTGTTTCCCCTGCCAAAGGCAGAGTGAGTTTTGCTCTGGTTCAATGAGACAAGAGCTTTAAGCTCCATCTGTGTCTTATTTTTTTTTTTCTGCATTTTGTTCGGTTGTGCTTTTTAAATGTCTGTGGATTTCTTCTCAGCAGGAGGTTTCAGTCCCCACACAATGTATTATTGTGTTTGCCTCACTCTAGTTCCTTGTTTCATGCGGAAACACCTTGAACCTTTGGCTGAGTTGGAAGATGGGTGCAGAGTCAGGCCCCTGCTGCAGGCGTGGGGCTGTTCCAGGAAGAACGTGTCGCTGCACGACTCCTCAGCCTTGACTTACCCGGCTGCTGCTCCAGGCGCTGAATGTGTTTGGCTAACACAGGCAACTCCCCTGCCTCCTGATCAGGCAGTCTGCACACGCTTAGTTTTGTTTTGGAGGCTGATCCCTAGGGTAAGAAGGCTGTAGCCAGAAGTGAGTGAGTGTTCACACTTGCCTTTATGAACTTCTTGGGTATTTAGCCGATTAATTCTTAGGTAACTGAGGCTAAAATATCTGTTCTAAAGGACACAGCCAGGAATGCTGCTATCCCTGCTATTCTTCACTCATTCCAGTTTATGCAAAACTTGATAAAGGTTTTGCCTGTGCTGTCTTGGCCATTTGCCTCTTAAACAGCAGAAAAAACGGTGTAAATAAATAAAATGGCTTCGCCTTGCAACCTTGCCAAGTCAGTTTGTGTGTTGAGGGGGCAGAACAATTAGTTACAGAAGCAAGTGGTCTTCTCCATGTTCTGTGCTCCTGTCACCTGGCCATCTCCCAGTTTTTTGGTAAGTGTAACAGAGAAATCTGTATTAAGCAACTATTTAAAGCCTATGCTGAGAAGGGGGGAAGCTAACAGCTGAACATTAACCTACTGAGAAAGGTGGAGCTGAATGTCTCTCTTAGTGGGGTTGGGGCTGTCAAACAGTGGTGATTCCTGCTTGTCTTTTTCACAGCACCTAGCTCACTTTGTTTAAGCTGTATTTCTGAAATCGGGGGACTTCAGTTGTTTCTGTCATGGTCTGGGTGCCTGGGAAGGTCTGTGGCATTTGCTTCTTTTCTGTGAGCTGGAAATGAAGTGCTTGGTTCTGAGTGGTGACTGGGAATGTTCCTCTGTGGCAGGGCTTGGGTTTTTCACATTGTTGCTGCTTTGTGCTGGCTGCCTGCTGCAGCACCTTTGTTCCTTGAGTCTTGCTTGTGCACCCCGGGAGGCTCAAGTGGTTTCTGCTTTTGTGCCGTGGCCCTGCATATCCACAGCAAACTGATGAAGAGCAGAGTTGGGCAGAAGCCATCCTCTGTGCTGTGTGCAGCTTCTGCAGGCATCGTTCCTGGCTCAGTGAGGCACCTGATGAACAGAGAGTGAGAGGAGGGTCCTTTTCTCAAGGGAGTTTAAAACTGCTCTGCCACAGGAGCCTTGCTGAATTACAAATTGCTTTTTCTCTCCCACTCTTTTCTAAATCTGCTGCTGTTCCTGAAGTTGCAGTAGATTTTACTCATGTGTGCTAGTGCATGGGTGAGTGTTTGCTGCAGAAGGGAGTTGTAAGCAACTGACATGGTGTTGATCATAATGTAACTAATGACACTTAAAATGTTTGTTTGTTTATAAAATGCTGTGGTCTCTTTGCAGGCTCAGAAACTGACAGACAAGCTTCAGCTGTATTTGGCATGGTGTTAGGAGAGATGGACAGCTTTCTGTCACTTCTTTGACAGATAGGCTTTGAATTGTTAAGACAAAACAGAGCAGCTTTTTTTTTTGATTTTTCTCCCCACTCAAAACCAGCCAACCAAGAGCCAGGTGGAGAGTAGATCTCTCATGCATTCTGTTTATTTCTACGTGCAAATACATCTTCTTGATGTGTCATTAACCTGGTTGAGCTGCGGTGCTATTTTTAGCAGCCTTGTGGACAAGGAGCAGTTCCAGTAAGCCCCAGCCCAGGGTGCTGGCACAGAGCCCGGGGGGGCAGGTTCCTTCCTCCCTGCCCAGCCAGGGGGGCTGGATGAGCTCCCCATCGCCAGTCCCACACAAGGAAATCTGTGTAAAGCATTACTCTTCAGTTCCTGTGGCCATGGTAACCGACTTGGATACATCAAACTTGACTAATTAACCTAATGGAGAGTCGTTTCCAGGCTGAGTCTCTCCCCTCGGATTTCAGAGCTGAACTTGCGTTGTCTGATCCTCCAGCAACCTCCACAGCCAGTGCAGACTTTTTCAGAGTGGTTTCTTTAACAGGTTTCTTTCACAGGTTAGTTTGAATTGGGGAGGATGGCTCGAATCAGTCTGATGTCTTGGGTGCCTCTGTTGCTCTGCATTCCCCTCTCTTGGTAATCTCTCAGATTCCCATGGAAGGAGGGTCCCAAACTCAGATGGAAAAAACTTGCTCTGCTTTCTTCCTTGGACTGGGTAAGGTGAAGGTGGATGCTTTCCTGCGTCTCTCCTGTTTCTGTACTGCAGGATCGCTGCCACCCTGACTTCCTGTTAAAAAACCTGTGAAATCCTCAGGCTTGAAACAAAGCAGCACGTCCTGGAGATGTCTGTGCACATCTTCAGGTTCCCTCATCTTAGCATACTAGTTAAAGGCATTGCTGCTTAGCACTGTTTCTCCTGGGTTTAATTATTATTTCAGTGAATGGAGCTGCAGACTGCAGCAGGGACTTAAGAGTTCAGCCTCAATTAAAAACCACCCTGTGCCAGGCAGATAGCGGCAGGCAGCTCTGCTATTCTCAAGTGTCTCCAGCAGTCCATCGAAACACCATGTGATGGGCTCAGTTGAGAAATCTGAGTAGGCAGAAAGCAGTTTCTGGGATAAACCTTGTGAGTGCTTCTCAAAATAGCCTTAAAGCAAGGTTTTGCTTTCCACAGCCAGTCGAGTCTGGTCAGAATTTTTCGTGAATTACTAAATACTGTGAAGGTCTGATCTTCAAAAACCATAAGATCCTTTTTATTTTATTTTCTTCTCCTTTTTTGGTGCTGCCTCTGGTATGTTTAAACTTGGAGGATTTGCATTTTCATGTCTTTTTAGCCTTAATTGTAAGTTCTGGTACCTTTCTTACTTGCAGTTCCAGCGTTTTATATTTTTCAGCAAAGCTGATGACCTCGTGTTTGACCCTTGCAAACCTCTTGGGCAGTCCAGCAAACAAATGTGGTGTGAGAAGAGCACATGATAGTAGCCTGAGCTATTAGGCTGGTCAGTCATTGACCAGGACTCTTGTTTTTTTTTTCCTTTGAAGATCTGCTTAATCATTGGCATTGCAACCCCTGCTGTGCCAGGCACCTGGAGGGGTTTGCTGCTCCCCATGATGTCCGGGTGAGGAGGGAGGTGGGAGGGGGCTTTAGAGAGCTTCCAGTGCTGTAATCAGGTTTTACTGGGGAGGAGATTGTCATTGATATCCCTGGGATTTGGCATCTATATAAATACACGAGCCAAGCTGTGTTTTAGTGTGTAGGTTCACGTCAGTTCATTTGTCTGGGAATGGGGCCGGGAGCATCTCACCACCGTGGTCCTTCTGCGTGGTTTCTATTCCCAGTAAAAGCCACAATCTGATGAGGTGGGGCTTGCTGAGGGTAAATCCCTGTAAATGCTGGGTGCAGCTGGAAGTGGCTGCTTCAGACATGGCTGATTTGAGGACCAGTTGAGAGATGAGGATTAAAACTGTGTGGCTAAAAGTGATGGGGTCTAGCACCCATGGGCCAGGGGTGCTGCATGAATGACTGAAAGCTTGTGAAGCAGCTCTGAGATCTCAGAGTTGGGAGTTGTTTTTCCACCCTTATTTACTGTAATACCTCTGGGTGACACGGAGCATTCAGGAGATGCTGCTAAACTGAATTCTACAGCTGAATTCACACTGGAGAAATGAGAATTGCTTCTTTTTGTTGGGGAAAAAATAAATCTGCCTTTATCACATCCTTGTTATCCTTGCAGCTTGTGGCTTGGAAAATGAGAGAAAATTGATAGTGAGGGCTGAGTGACATGTGGAGAGAAGTGAGACCCTGGCTTTCTGTGGGCCTCATTTCATGAACTTTCTTGTCCTTCGTGCGTTTGCTGATGTGTCAGTGGAACTGAATTTCATTGGCAAAAATGTGGTTTGAGTGGATATCTGGGATTAACTCTCAATTGCCTGCCCGAGGGTGATTTTAAGCGAGGCTCCCAGCAGCATCCCTGCTCTTGCTGTGTCTTTGGCTGTTGCTCCCCTCTCCCAGGCTGGCTGTCTGCACGAGGGGCTTCTCTGCAGAGAGCAGCCTGTGTTCTGTGCCCACGTACTGTGCAGAAGCCATGAAAAATGTTGTTCAGATGACAGTGATTTGAGGTAGCTCTAGAAAATAATTTTCTGCTGGTGGATGGTACCAAACTATTTCCTTTCACCCACTCCCTCCCTTCCCCAAAACAAAAGAAGAGATGAAAGGATTCATTAGGAATTATTCACTCAGCTCTGCCGCCTGTCTGAGATCTGGCTGTCTGCGTTCATCCCCCAGCTCAGGGAAGGTCAGAGGGCATCTCCCTGGGGAGGATTTGCTGTTGACTGAATTGCACTCTGTCATTATCCTGCTGGATAACGAATGCAGTGGCCTCATTGGCACTGGCTTCAGAAAAAGCACGGTCATCTGCATGTGGCCTTGAGGCGAGAGGCAAAAACCTAAGGAGAGCAGTGTGGAAAACCTCATCTTGTGGGAAAGATACGGGACAGACCCAGGCAGTTTGGCACCGTGGTTTACTTGCTGCGTGGTGCTGAGCAGTTCTGTAGCTGCTCTGGACCTCTGGGTTATCTTGTTGGAGGTGGGGGAACACAGCAAAGGGGTTTAAAGGACAAAATTCCATCTGATGAGGTGAAACTAGTTAAAGCTGCTCCTGTTCTTTTCAGTAGAAAATATGGCATGCTTGTGACACAGTTTGAGACATTTTAATGAGATTTAAACATTTTTTTTCCTCTTTGTTTTGTTTTCAAATAGATTTCCTGAAAGAAAAACATACAAATCCCCCTGAGCTAATTGCTGTGTGATTTGAATTCAGCTGCTACCTTGGAAGAGCTTTTCCAGCAGCTCATCTGAAAACAGCCTTTCCCACAATATTGTGGGTTGTCAGTCAATGCTAAAGGATCTCGAAGCTGCTGGTGGGAAGGAGAGAGATGTGTTTTGTTTGATATGCTGCATCTTTTAGTTCAAGTGTCATAAAATACTGAGAGATGTGTGAAAGACCCTAATGGAGAGAAGCTATCAGAGGGATGAAAGTCATGGTAGCTGGAAATGTGTAAGAAACAGTTGTGGGCGCCGGAGCCCGTTGGGCTGGCTGAGGAAGCAGATAGACCTGAAGAAAATTTGCATTTTAAGCACGAATTTCAGATGTTACCCACTGCCTGGTGCCTTGATCTTCTGGCAGCCAGCAGCTTAGAAGGGCTTAATGCTGTGCCCTTGCAGCGTGTGGTTGCACGTCGCTGAAGCGCGCTGGGGGTGGCCAGATGCAGCCCTGTGAAGTAAAGTATTAAGCTTCAAATGTTTGCCTTCATTCCCTTCAGGCTAAGTCGGTTCCCTGGAAGATGCTGTGATAAAATTGCAGTTCCAGGTAATTTGTGTCCTGATGATGAGCAGCAGAGAGGAGGGCAGGAGTTTGTGTGGCTGCTTATTGCTGTCATCTGTCTTGCAATCAGATATTTATGAAATGGCCTTTTGTGTTGCAGTGTGGGGTGTGTGAGTGCATAGTTAAGTGGTTAGTAAATATAGTTGCTAGATTGGATCAAATCATCCTCTTAACAAATATAGACAGTGATGTTTTGCATCTGGGTGTTTTGACAGTAAAGTACAGGAGGAGGTGGTCTCAGTGAATCTTACATCTTGTACCTGAAACAGGGCAATAACTGCTTAAAATCACTGTAATTCTGCTACCAGCATTAAAGGATATAAAATTATCCTATGCTGTAACAAACCAAAAAAAGTACAGCTGCCTGGAAAAGTCTTGCTGCTCTAATCCAGGACAAAATGTGTGTGACTGGTTGTGAATCAGTTTAATTTTTTCTGGGGTCTGACCCTCTGGATTTCTATCACTGCAAGAAATCCTCCTTGGAAGGCAATCATCTCCAGGCTGGTGCTCAGCTGAGCGATGCATGACCAAGTAGTAGCTTGTAGCATTTATGAACTAGGGCAGAAGTAGATCCCTTATTCAGACAGAGCTGTATAAGCCTCCAGTGCTCTATACTAGGCCCCAAATTTGCCTATGTTATAAATAAGTCTGTGGCTGTGTGCTTGTGTGTTTCTTTTTTTAAGCTGAAGGCAACCCCTTAAGCTCTTTTCTGCAGGTCTGTTCAAGCTGGGGCATGGGGAATTCCTAAGAGGATTATCATGGTTTACTTGATACAGAACTTGAACTTGAGCAATGGCTTATCTTATCAGTGATAAAAGACATGGAAATGAAGTTTACGTAACCAAAGAGGCCTTGAACTGTGGCTTTTTTTTTTTCCTCTTCTGGAAACTGGAATGACAGATCTTCTGAGTTCTCTGCTCACATCTGCAGCGTTTATCTGGTGTGTGCTGTCTGCTTACCACTGGCATTTATTTTCAGTGCTGTGTTTGGAGCTGTCCTCTGGGAAAGAAAAGAAAGAAAAGGGGTTGAGGCAGAGGCTCGGCAAGAGGAGTTGTGAGCATTTCCTGCTTTTGCAGGAAAGCCTGGTGTCCTTGCTGGAGAGACTGGTGCCACACGGCTTGGTTGCAAGCCCCTGTGTTACACTGAGCTCAGCAGGTGATTTGAAGAACAGCAGAGAGCAGATCCACTTCACCAGTGCGCTGTGAGCACGGGGCTGGAAAGGCTCAAAAGTTGTGAGTAAACTTCACCCTGAGAACCAGAAAATGCCTGGGAATAGATGAAGGTGCCCTGTTTCCCACTGGATAGAGTAAATGGGTGGGGAGGGCCAGGATAATCTCTTTGGTGGCAGCTGGGAAATGAATGCAGACAAATGTGTGCTGCTGTGCTCTGGCTCTGCTGACTGATCACTCTGGCACAGGGTGGGTGCAGTGCCCAGCCCTCTGCAAGGGTGAGGGAGGTGGTGCAGCACCCCAGCTGCTGGAGGAGAAAGAGTGGCCTGAGCATCAGGGCTCTGATCCTGCTGGATGTGCCTGTGTGGGCTGGGCTGAGCAGCTGCGTGCACAGCAGGGCTGCAGAGCACGACAGGCTTGGCCACCTGCTCACCTGCCCTGCTGCACAGGGCTGGCTCCATCAGCTCTGCCACCTCCCCTCTGCAGGGGACATGCACACTGCCCAGCAAGCAGCTCTGTGACCAGGCATTAGGGGCAAGAGAGGAGCCTTTTCACCCTGCCACATCACAGTGGGTTTGCCTGCCCTGGTGTCCTACACCTGCTTTGTCTGTGCTGCGTGGGAGGAATTTTATTTTTTGAGCTCTTGCTGTCACAGATTGTGACAATGCCACAGAGGTCTGGGCCGCGCCACGCTTCCCACAGAAGGGCTCAGCAGACAGTCGAAGGCTGGCAAGCTGACAGCACTTATTAGAGGTAACCTTCAGGAAATGCCACACACAGCCCTCGCTGAGCTTTCTGGCTCCAGGCGCATACAGTATTTACACCACGCTTCTTGAGTTTCCCTGAAGGCTCTCAGCCTGCAGCTGCCTTTCTGTGCTCTGCCACCTGCCCTGTGTCCTCATGCTCCAGTGCCTGGGGTGGGTTCTGGCTGCTGGGCTCCTCTGGCAGCAGCCCACCGTGCTGGGGGCACTGGTGACACCAGCTCTTCCTCTGTCCTTTGGCCTCTTAAAAGGTGTTTTTCCTAATCCAGTTCTGGAGCCTGGGGTAATGCCAGCATCAAGTTTTCACACTTGTGTGTGCAGGGAATGAGCTGTTAAGAAGTGCAGCATTTGCACAGCGCTCTTTGTTAAAATGCAAGGGAATTACATGGGATCAGCTCTTCTGACTGAGCAGGTGACTTGCTTGAGTGGCTGTGTGTGGAGTTAAAAGCCAAACTCTAAGCACTAAGGTTTGAAAAATTGTTCTCAGGTTGTCTTGATGATGTTTTTTCATCCTACGTGGGATGGGAGGAAGGAAATGTGATACTATCTGGTTCTAGTAAATGACAGTGCTGAACAGCACCTGAATACTTTGTGGTGCCAGAGCCTGGACTGGGTAGGTGTGGGGAGGCAGGGTTGTGCACTCCATTGGGACGTTTGCCCCCAAAGCGGGTCAAGTATTTTCTCTGAGAGGTTGGGGAATGTATATCTGAAGGGTGGGCTTACAGGATGTATTCTAGCCTTGCTCTGCTGCCCCCAGAGTTGGTGGCTCATGTATCTTCTACAGACCAAGAAGTGACTTTTTTCCAGCAGCAGGCGGCTGGAGTTTGATCCACCCACTCTCATGCTGCTGCTTGCAGTGTGCACAAGTTGCTTGATGCTCTGCTCCCTTCAATGAAGAGTCAGCTGTGATCCTTCCCAAGTGGATCTGCTGTATGAAAAGCAGAAGATTGCTGTCCTGCTGGATGTTACTCTGTTTGGGGGAAATGGGAACTCCCTGCTGCTTTACCCTGGTGGACTTGTGCTCTGGGATACTCCAAAGCCTATTTTGGCACATGCACTTAGAGAGATAGAAGTCATTCCTCCCTGCTACCTTGTGAGAACTGTCAGAGGGGAACCCATAGAGTGGCATTAAAATCCCACTTGATTATCATTAATTTCCCGTAATACTCAGCTTGGAGCGCCTGGTTGCTTGGCCTTGCTCAGTGGGGAAGAGCAGGACAGACTGCCTCAAGCTGAGGTCCCTTGGCTGTGTCAGCTCTGAATCCTCTGCTCCTCTGGTGTGGATTTAATTTCCACGGTGCTGCAAATGCTTCCCCCGTGCCCAGCTATCAATTGAAAAGCAGTGGGGGGGTCTGCGGGGGGGGTGGTGATGGTGGGGAATGACTTATGGTCTCCATGGCAACCCACAGACGATAAATGGATCAATGTGCTGTTCTGCACCATCTGAAACTCAAGCAGCCCTGGCTAAATCTGGGGGCTGCCTTTGCCTGCCAGATCCTGCTGTGGGGTCATTAGTGTGAGACAGCTCAGCACGAAAGCCTTCCCCTCAGCGTGCCTCCAGGATCTTGCAGGGTTTGTGCTGGAAAGCCACGCTTGGCTCACGCTTGGCACACTTGGGGATTTGGGTGTTTAGAGCTGCACCACTGCCTTGGGTTTAGGTGCTGTTATGGGCAACTGGCCAGGCATCCAAGTCCCTGGATTTGGAAAGGGTAAAGACCAATGGCTGGCTTCCCTTCCAGCACATTTTAAAACCTTCAGCTCTTTCTGCACAAGCACAGAGAGATTTATGGTGGTTTTTTTCTGTGAGTTAAAGGCTTGGAATCCTGGATTAGGTTTGTGTTGGGGTGGTGGGTAAGGACAGCTGCCTTTGTTCTCACTTCTGCATCTGGTGCTGTGGATAGACAGAAAATCTGTCTTCTGAGCTGCTGCTCCAGTGTTTCCAATGGCCACATTTGCCTACAAAAGTATAAACTGATCTTCCCCCACTAGATTTCATGAAAACATGCCTTGATCTGAAGTTTCCAATCCACTGCTTTTCAAACAAGAGTCTTTCTGGTGCTGAGGTTTTTTATGTGTTCTGGAGTCATACCTGGCCTAGGTTCAGCCAGAGACTCCCCAGTTGTCAGGCAGGACCAGGGACTGGTGTGACTGGAGCCAATGGAAGGCAGTGGCTGTGTGCTGCTGGCTGGCTCAGCAGCACTTTTTCAGCCCATGTTTTTCTGGCTGTGTGAAGGGATAATCCCAGGTATCTCCAGTGCTTTGAGTGCTGCAAATCTAAAGGACTACTTTCTTTTGGTGTTGGAGCTTGGCTGTGGTGATGAGGATCTGTGCACACGAGCTCAGGATCTGAGGTGCTGCCTGGCCTTGGCTGCTCTCACGTCTGGGGGCATCAATGCTTTTCCCTTGCAGCAGGAAGAAAACTGTTGCCTTCTATTTAGCAAAGGGGCCTGGAGAGATGAGTTGCCAGAGGCTGCACCTGAGGCTTGTGATGGGGCTGGGAGTACCTCACAGAGCTCTTGAGCTTGAGTTTTCTGCCCAGACTTACATCTGAGATAAATACTGGTGTCTGCAGTGCTCTTCACACCTTGATTTTCCGACGCCTTTTGGGATGATAGGAGGGACTTTGACTCCTTGACCGAGTCTGTTTGGGCAGGGATATGGGTGCATTTCACTTCTAATTTGTGGTGTTATGTTTGTAATTTTGTTAATTCAGACAGGTAGACCTGCTATCTGCTATGGGTGGAAAATCCCCATAGTATACTCTGAAACCAGTTTCTGTTGTGGTTCTGTCTGTCCAGCTCTACCTTTAGCCCCTGGCATGTCCTGCAAGCTGCCAGCAGGGCAGTTTCCTGTCACACATCCAGAGCCCCTTTTGGAGATCACTGTTGCTGTTTATAAAGGCTCAACTGTGGGACAGTCTGGCCAAATGATCCGAGCTCGTAATTCTGTGCAGTGAGGCGCTGAAATGTCCAAGAAATCTGCCATCTCTGTTGCCTTGTGAATAATTTATGGATCTCTTGACTCCAAGCTGATAAAAATCGATAACTCTTCGTGGATTTTTTTTTTTCTTTTTTTCCCAGCAGCAGCAGCTTGGTTAAACTCTCCCATTCTTTTGAGTTGCTGATATTGAAAGGCTGTGGCTTGTTCGCTTACCCTGAGCCGTGTTTTCTTTCTCGTAGCAAAATTGATCCAGGCTTTTCCACAGAGTTGTCTGTCGCTGTTCTTCACCAGGATGCTTGGCTCAGGTTGCTGAAGGAGACAACCTCCCTGCACCTTTTCCATGGGCTAATGCAAGTGTTTAGTCTGTTAAAACTCCTGCTATGGGGCAAAGCTGCAGAGCTTGGAGAGGTTGAAGTGTTTGAGCGTTGTGCACTGGCTAAGAAGAGGTTTCAGCTGCTGCTGGGAGTAACTGGCAGCACCAGGCCAGTTCCTGCCAGTAGAACTTGCAGCCCCCTTAGCCCAGTAATTCAGATATGGATATGTTAATTTATTCCTCTAATTTCTAGGCCTGTCTCTGAACACTGAAGCGCTCTGATGATCTTTGCTCCCTGTCAGGCTTGGAAACGAAGCCTGAAGTGTACCAGTAACAGCTGTGCCCTCTGTGTTGGGTTATTATCCTCTCAGAATTTAATAACGTGACACCCCTTTTTACTGGATAGCTTGTCCTTCCCTCTAGGAACAGATCGATAACAGACTTGTATCTGCTATTTGGATGTAATTGCTAGTGTCAGCTGATGTCTGGTGCTGTTTCTCCAAACAGCCCTTGGAAGCTCAATAGGCTGTGGGGAGTGAGGATTTCTTTTCCAGACTGGTGTTGCACCACATCAAAGAAGCCTGAAATAAAGAGATGGTTTTGCAGAGAAGTTTCCCTGCTCCCTTCTCTTGCTGCTTGTGTTTGGTGATATGCAGGCTGTGAGCTGGGGAGGGGGAGAGGAGAAGTGGAGCCTCCAAAGGCAGTGGTGGATGACTGTGTCTGAGCCACAATGCTGCCTTTGGAGGACTCCAAGGAAATCAAAGCTGACTGCTTAGCCATGGTCTCGGTCTGCAGAGCATACAGATTTCATAGGTTAGCTGGAGATGATGGAGGAAGGGTTTGGCTTTGAGGTGGGAGAAGGCAAGAGGGTTCTCCATTGCAAACGCTTTATTCTTGCTGAGTCCTTAGGGTAATGGAAGAGGGTAATTGCTGTACTTGCTGCATCTAATCCATGGGTTGCCTGGGGAAGAAGGAGGAAATGATTCAAGTGCAGTGCAGGAAATACAGGAGGTTTACTCCAAGGCTACCCACCCCCTGCCTGGTCCTCCCTCTTCCTAGTTCCAGTTTTCTCCCTGGCTGCAGGGAGCCTTTGCTGGGGTAATTGATGGCATTCTTAGCTGTTGGGAAAGAGAGAGGGTGAGCTGTGGGTAATCTGAGGACTATTTTTCAAGGGAGCAGTACTTTTTTTAATGAGTGGGTTTGAGGTGAGGATTATGTGCATGGAAATATAGTACGCAGAAAATAGAGGTCTGTAGTAACTATAAAAAAAGTCCTCAGTATCTAGAACTAAAAAAAGACTTCATAAATACTTCCTAGCCATGGGGTTGGCCTGTGTAATCCTACAAGGAAAGAGAAACCGAGTGATTGATGGTTGGCTCCATCCTGCTTTATCCCTGGATATAGAGTACTGTATTAAATATGGTTGCCTCTTGATATCACACACATAACAAGAGGCATAATATTAAGTTACAGCCTGTGTAGCTGTCTGGGGGAGGTCCATGGGATGGCATTCCTGCCTCATTTCAGTCTGTGACAAAACTCCCATAGATGGAGTCAAGGCTGGGCTCTTGCTCTGTGTATTTGTTTAATCACCCTGTCTCCAGAGAATGCAGAACTGCTGGGAATTGCAAAACCGTTTCATTAAGAATCCTTGATGCCCATTTACTGGCTGAAAGCTGCGTGCCAGCATGGGCATATTTTTGTTTATTTATAACACCTGCATTTACAGTGCTGCGCGAATCATCTGGAGAATGGGAAGAGTACTTAAACCCCCAGGGTGGGGGGAGGTATTTGGAAATATAAAACCTGCCCTATGTAGCTGCATGTGCTTCCACTGACCAGAGCTGTGACCTGCAGTTGGCCTGTGCTGTGTACTGCACTTCCCTCTCTTTTCATTTTTTTTTTTAATTTTCGTTATTATTTCTATTTTTGTACTCAACTAAAGTGAGAGGTGGAGGGGCGGGAGAGCGGAACAAGACAGACGGATATAATGGGGCTAAATCCTGCCCAGCTGTTTTCTCAGCAGCCATCTCCCTTACAATCCCAAGGAAATAAATGCTCCTCTTGAGGGTCCTGTTGGTTAATGATGATTTGAAGAGTGCATACAAACATCTCTGCAGAAGCAGCCTGCCTGTAAGATTCCGGTCATGCAGCGAGCCCTGGGACCCCGCTCCTCTCGCATTCAGTGCGATGATAAATCATTCATAGCCTCAGCAACTGCAATTCTCTTCCTCTCTCTGCACATAAACAGTCCAGGACCCTGAAGAAAGCCTGTGTTTGTAGTCCTTGGAGGACGAGGCAAGTGCTGTGACAGCTGGGAGGATCTGAAATTAAAGTTATGGGAAAGGCTCTCAGTGCATGACTGTAAAAGCAATTTGGTATGGGTGGGTGTTTTGGTTTGTAGCTGTTAGAGGGTGATGAAGGGTGAACAGGGATGTGCTCATGTCCTGATGAATCGAAGGTATTGCTGTGCTTATACCCCTTGTTTTGTAGGGGTCTGATTGCAAACATTGATTGTGATGTGTAGTATGTGGTTCTGGTGTTCAAGACAAGGGGAGAGGTAAAGAGGTGCTGGAGTTAGAAGTGGAAGAGTTCTTATTGTCGTTGAGCGAAATGTAGGTTGCTGAAGGTCTCTGGGTTTTGTTCGTTTGTTCCAGCCTGAAGTGTGCAGCAGGTTGGGTGGGTGGAGGGTGAGCCTGGAGTCAGCTACAGCTTGGAGAAGCAGCCTTGTGTAATATCCAAAGCAGGGAGGAGTGGCAGCTGTGTCCACAAGAGCTCCTTGTGCTGAAGCTGGTGCGGAAAGGGAGAGTGTGAGAGCGGAATGGGACCAGAATCTCAGTGCACCTTGATTCAGGTCTGGTTTGAACACCCTGCTCTCCCCTGATCTCAGCTCGTGGCCAGCATGACCCTGGTCCCATCAGCATCCCTGCTTGCTTTCTCCTTTATGGGCAGTGTGTGGGTTCGTTGGTATTTCAGCCCTAATCCCTTGGAAACCCCCGGCAGGGGAATGCCCTTGGCCATTAACAGCTGGCAGTTCTGGGCAGAGTGTGGAGAGGAGGGTCACTGGGCTAGACAGCTCCATCTCTTGCTGTTCCAAGCAGAGATCCAGCCCTTAAACTTCACTCCTGTCTAATTTGAGTTTCTGGTAATGGGTGTTGCACAGCGAGCTGCTGCAGGGAAAGGAAGAACACGCACGCACCTACACGCGCTCTGGAAATATGTCAGAATTGGGCTTGCTGAGAAACTCAAGCCCAAGCATGACCTACTTTGAGACTGTTGTAATCTCCAGGGGAATGCCCTCTGGATTAGATCAGTGTGATCCTATCAATTTGTGCTTCAGGCTGGAGGAAGCACTGACAAAATTGCTTATTTTCCCTTTTTGTGCAGGAAACTTGTTTCCTTTTTTTTTTTTTTCCTTTTCCTTCCAGTACTAAGACTTGAGACCAGCAGAGGTGTGTTTGACAAGTACAACAGCCTTGAGCTCTGCTTTTCCTTTATGTGTCTGCGCTGAGCACCTTTTTTCTAGAAGGCTTCTTTCTGCACCATAGAACAGCAAAGTCCACCCTTGTTTGTCTCTCAAATATGTTGTCTGGTACAAGCTCTGGTCCTGGCCATGGAAAGATGCTGCAGCTGATTCTTCCAGTACCATTTTAATATTCAGCTGTTTCAATCTGTTTGTTTGGGTTTGTTCTTTTTGTCTGATCTGCAGCACTGAGAGATGCTTTAATAAAATGTGAGAAATTTTCCAACCTTGTCTTTCCTCTCGTCACCAGCCATTGTTTATGTAAGAGCTTGGAATCTTGCTTTATTTTTTTTCCCAACTAAAAAATTGCTTCCAGAGCTCAGCAAGGATGTGCATATCCACAGCAAGAAGGAAATAAATAGGGAGGCTGCATTTAATTTCAGTGTCTGCCAGAAAGTGGGAAGCCAGCACTTGCCAAGGAAAGATTTTTGGAATAGAGGTGTCCCACACTTAATTTTCCAGGAGACTTTCTGAAAATAAAGAAGCTGGAATGGAAATAAAGCTTGCTGTGATGAAGAGAAATTGCTACCCTGTTGGCTGGGAGTTTGGCCTTTGATTGCAGAGGTAGCTTTGCCTCGGGTGACTCTGGGGGGCTTTCAAAGAGGCTTTTCTCCCATCTGCAGTACCTGGCACAGCGAGAGGAGCGAGGGGTGTTTGGTCCACTGGTGTGAATTGTTCTGCCAGACTTCAAAGAGAAGTGGAAATACCTAATCTGTTGCTTTCAAAGGGAGGAATAAAATATTCTGATAGATTCTAAATGGAATCACATCAGCGGTGCCTCTTCCACCTTTGCCTTTGAGCTGCTCACTGATCTTTCTGATTGGGGTAATGCAGTGAGGAGGATACAGTATTCCCTTGAGGGGAGCAGCTTGTGAACATTACTGTTCAGTCAGCCTGAAAAGCTCTATTACAGACAGATTTAGACCCGTCTTTGTGCGCTGAGAGGCACAGCCTGGCTTCCGGGAGCAGCCTTTGTCTGGAGGACAGGTGCACATTGGGCTGAATTATATTTACCCTTTTTATCTGCTGCCTGCACCACTTTCACCTGCTCTCTCAGGGACAGGGGCTGCTGCAAGGGGTAGAGAGGCTGCAGTTATCGGGTCTGCGGGGCCCAGCAGTGAGGATGTGTCCTGCAGGACTGCAGCAGCATCTCTTGCTGGGGCCCATCTGGCTTTGGCAGCTCTCCAGACACCTAATGAGTTGTCCTCTGTGAGACCGGGAAGGTGAGGGTAGGAACAGATTTGCAAACAACCCAACCGGTATTGATTTTCTTCATTTCCCACATATCCTGCCAGCTTTCTGTGCAGTAGCCTGGTAGCTGGGAGCTGTGCTCCTTGCCAGCCAGACTGGAGCAAGCTCACAGTGTCTGTGGGGTGACCTGGGGGCTGCCTTGCCGTGGCCATGGGGTTTCCATGTGAATGTGCTCAAGCTCAGTTGGTTGTCCCGTACAAAATTGGGTGAGACGTGCCTGATATTAGCTGCTACTTTTGCTGTCTTAGGTATTTCCATGCCTTAGTACTTGAATTTCAATCCTGAGAGGATGGTCTTGCAGTGAAAAGCACTTTCTCTGCACATGGAAAAAGTCGCAGAAGGTCTCTGTGTGTTAGTGAGAGCTGCTGAAGACAAGCGGGGGAGATTAAAGTCAGGTGGATAAACCATCAGCCTTGTTAAATCTGCTGTGAGAGTGTCTTCAAGGTTTTGTCTGTGTTTCCAGAGTTCTGTAATAGCTTGCATTGAGCTTGAGGAGATGTCATGTAGGAGTTTTTGGATCAATATGAATATGGAAAAGAGAGAGGATTTCCTGAAAGCACAGTACAGACTGTTCTCTGTGTCTTGCAGCCACACTGGCGCATTTGAGAACATACCTTTTATCTCTTCGTTGTGCTCTTTGTGTCCATCCCTTGAGGAGTTTCAGCAGGACAGATGGGATTGTTCAGCCTTCACAGAGATGCAGCTCTTCTGTGCTTCCCTGTAGTGGGCCTGTCTCTGATGCTCTGTGAGTGTTGAGCCTCCCACGTGTCCTGGAAAGACCACAGGCTTCCCTGCCTTGCTCTGAAGAGGCAGCACAGCTGGAAACAGCAGAGTGAGTGCCAGCTGCTCACTGACGTACTGTGGGATTGGGCTGCATCAGGGAGTTTTAAGAGGAGCAGGCTGTAATGCTCTTATACTGGAAACTGTGGGGGAGGCATTCCTTGGATAGCCGCAGAAATGTGTTGCAGGGTGGTTTTGGTGCCCTGGCTGCTGTAAGAGGAGCAGGACTGTTTCCCTTCATGCCTTGATTCTCAGCAGGAGGGAGTACACATGGTGGTGTGCCTGGGGTCACAGCCTCTCCCATGGCCGTGCTTCTGGATCGTGTCCACTGGGATGGGAGAGTGCCTTTGAGGCAGCTGCAGCAGAGCAGCCCTGGCCACACCAGCAGAAGCAGCTCATGGAGAGGTCCCAGCTCTGGCACGTCGCTGTCCCAAGGCATGGCCAGGGTCAGCTCCACAGAGCAGCGTGCCAGAGCTGGCTTGGCACAGCCACAGCTGTCGGTTTGGGTGCCAGGGAAGATGATGCAGAAGGGGAGGGAGGAAGGAAAAGTTCCCTTTGAGAAATGGCAGGGACAGCAGGAGAGCTGTGAGGGTGAGGCCTATTGATTACACACTCCTCTCAGTTTCTTTTGTGCCTCTCTTCGAAGGCACAAGCGCGTCGACAAAGAAACCCTGTGCAGCGGTCTGAGGAGGACGGTGCAGGAGCAGGGGCTGGTGCTGCCTCTGGGAACCAAAGCTGCAGAGTCTGATCTGCTTGGGCTTTAACCAAACTTTGGCAGCAATCCTGACTTCCTGGAGAGAGCAGGATGTCCCTGGTGAGACAGGCTTCCTGGAAGAGTTTTGGTCCTGGGATGGGGTCTGAGCGCTCTGGTGAAGGCAGCTAGCGTGTGGGCTTGCTGAGCAGCTCTGAAATGTTGAGGATGTCTTTGTGCGTCACTGTAGGAATCCATAAAAGTCCTATTCATGCAGTTGGCATTATAAAGTTTAAAGAACCATTTATGCAGGGAGTAGTCTTGCCCCTAGAAAGAGATAGCTGGCTCAGCAGCTGCGTGCAGCTCAGTTGTCGCCACATGGTCTAGGATTTATTCTGCTTGTAAAATGCTGCATTTAAAGAATGCTTCCCCCAAAGCCACTTGTGCCACATTCTTTGAGTATATTCCCTTATCTTTCAGCTCCCTACTTTCCAAGTACAATACAGATTAGCTGTGGAAAATGTCCAGTCCCTCTGGAGGTGGGTAGTGGTGGCTGTGAGCCATCTTCTGAATGGGGAAGCTGAAAAGAAGCATCGAAGTGGTTTACCTGTTTGGAAACTGGGAGACTTGTGGCATCTTCCTCATTCACATTGACATGCCTGGTTGTCTGTTTCAGTGTGTTTGGGTGCCTGTTCCTGCATCAGACACCCTTCAGTGTGAGGATAGCTTTGCTCCTCAAAATTACACCTTCCCTGAGTCTGGCAGGGAGTGCTGCATTCTCTTGTACTTGAGCCAGAAGGTGAGACCTGCAGGGCTTAGCATTTGCAGGGCATGTCTGTCATCCAGGAACTGTGCAGAAGACAGATCTTACAGGAGTCCCTTCCTCATGTTATTCTATGGCTGTTCATTTGTATGTGAGAGCTGAGGGCAGCTTGGTCTCAAATAGGTTCTTTGGGAGGAAAACCTATGTGTTCCTGGATGTGGACTGTCTGGAGCAGGACAGTTCTGGGTGGATGTAATGAGTGTCACCAGCTGATGGGAGCAGATTGCCTTTCACTCTGTGCACCTCATGCTAAAAATACCAGAGTGTCATGGGAAGGGAATGGTGTAGGTTGGAAAGCCTGTGTGTGGGCAGAGGTACGGTAGCAGACTGTTCCTTGGGAAATGCTGAGGGAGCCCAGCACCATTGGAGCAAGGACCAGCACATGGAGAGCCAGGCACTGCAGCCTCTCATAAGGGGCATGGTCTCCTGCAGGAGAATGGATGTGCTGGTGGTGTTTGGGAGTGAAAAGTGGTGGGTGATGCAGCTCCTTTCCCAGGTTTCTTACGAGTCTGTCCTCTGCATGTCACTGACCGAGTAACACACTTGTTTTGTTGATTTGGAGTGGGAAAACATAGCTGGAGTGGGAGTGCACATGGCAGATGCTTGTGTTCTCTCAGAAAGCCTGGGGGTAGTCAAGACCTAATTAGCATTCTTGTGAAGGCAAGTCATAGGGAGACTCCAAGATTTAGGTTTGCAAGGAGGGAATTGGCATCAGTGAAAACAACAGATTGCTGGAAATGTGCAAGCAAAGTACTTGATGCTCCGCTGGAGGAGAGAAGGCGGCATGGCAGGGGCGGTGGGAAGTCAGGTACATGATACAAGGGCACAGACTTGCTTCAACACTGATGGAATGCTGGCCTGAGTCAGTGTCCTGTGTTAGTGCCTTGTAATTTCTGTTGAACCCCACTCTGATGGTGCTGAGATGGGAAGACCTGTTTCAGGGTTTTGACTTGCTGAGGAAAGGTGAGCTGTGCAGTGCCACAGGGTCACCAGGAGCCCAAGTACCAGACTGTTACTGTCAGGAGTTAAGTGGCAGATTGCTTTGTCTCTGCAGTCCCATTTCATTTGTTGTTTTGGAAGGTTTTCTTTGGAGATGATCCAGGAATAAAATCCCTGTTTGAGGCCAGTGATTTCCAGAAGTTTGTGATTGTTTTTCCCTGTACCCTTTTGTCTCTGAAGGAGAACTGTACATGTGCTTATGTTGGCTGGGAGTGATGCTCTTGGAGAAAGCAAATTAATGTTTAAGACCTTGAACCTCCGGTGTAGAGCTAATCATCATATTTCTGCATTTGCAGTATGTTTTCTGGCTTTCATTTATCATGGTGAAGTTTAGTTGAGCACAGCTCTCTTGCTGGTCTTCCAGTCCTCTGCCTGAGGCACATATGCTTCCATTAATTTTCTGCTATTATCCACTCGGGTGTCCTGTGTGATCCAACATGCTTAATTTCATTCTACTGAGCACCAGCTCTTCCGATCTGAAGTTAGCAGTGTGATTTGCAAGCACCATAAGGAAATGAATCTTTCTTTTCTGGAGATAACTGCTTCCTGAATTTCTGTTCTATTTGTAATGCACTAATAACCTCCATCCACCAAATCCTGCTCAACTGTTTGTGTCCCCTGGGTTTCTGTTGGACTGGAGCGTTCCTTGTTGTGTTATTGTTGCTTACAGAGCCTGCTGAGGACCCTTTGTGCTTGGTGCTGTTCCAGGTCAAAGCTGCTCAGTGTACTGGACGTGTTACAGGCTCTTCAAGGAATGGTGTTGTGCAGAGCCGCAGCAAATACTTGAAGATGTGGGTGTCAGAAGCCTTTGGAAAAGGGAAAGTTACTACATCTCCATAGGCTGGGTACACAAATCCGGGGTACATGGACTGTTGATGAGTGTGCTGTAAAGCTCTGATGTAGAACAGAAATGATGGTATAAAAGCTGATTTTGAGCAGGCTGAGTTTCAGAGGTGGCCAGCCTACAAAGCATGACCAGGGGCTGAGTCTCTCTGGGAGTAGGTAGGCAGACAGGAGAGCAGAGAGAAGGCTGTGCCGTGGATTTGCAGCTGCTTGATGTTTTTAAAGCATGGCTTCAAAGATTCAGTGGTTTGGGTGTCTTTGTTCCTGGGTGAAAGGGCTGGGCTGCCCCGTGGCTCTGACACCCTTAGGGTCCTCTGCAGCATCCCTGTCATCTGCTCTGGTCCTAGATAACTGTGTACAGAAGTGTCTCTGCTTCTGATGCGTCGCTCCTGCGGGGCTGAAGTCGTTCATAGCCTGGATTTCCGAGCTGGAAATGCCTGATGATCAGGCCCCAGAGCTGGACAAAAAAATGCAGGAAACTTGTGGACTGAACAAATACCTCTCATAGCAGACTGTTTGCACAGAGAAGTGAAGTTTAGAGGCAAAAGCAAACATGCACTGGCTAACGGAGAGGGTGAGGCAGGGGAAGAACACCGAGGCACGTTTCTCTGTCTGCAGGTTCATTTCTCACTTGGTTGCTCAAGGATTTAACGCTGACGATCCAGAACTTGACAAGGCAATGTTTTGAAATATACTTGTTAAACCCCTCAGCCAGTGCAAGGCATTTAAAGCCAAACAGTTTATGAGACCTTCTGCCTGTGCAGATGCTTGTGGGCTTGTGTGACCTGAGTTGGGGGGCTCTGTTTCCTTTGGGGGTCAGATGCTGCCTGCCGAGCTCTTGCTCTTTGGGCTCAGGCAGTTGTGCTGCTCAGGGTTGTGTACAAGATGAATTTAATAGGGCTGTTAGCATAGTTGAGTTCTACCTAAGGGGGATTCTCTGTGTCCCAGAATTGAGTATGAGTGGGCACAGATGCCTGTGGAGGAAGGAGGAGCAGGTGAGATTTTCTTTTACAACTTTTATAGTGCCTATGTCTTTGAAATGCTTATGTGGATTCTCTCTTGGTGCTGCCAACCAACAGAACAACAGGCAGAAACCGATGCACTGAAAGTTCCACCTAAATGTGAGGAAAGAACTCCTTTACTGTGTGATTTACATGCTGGACCAGGTTGTCCAGAGAGGTTGTGGAGTCTCTTTCACTGGTGGTATTCAAGAACTGTCTGGATGCACTCCTGTCCTGTGGTGTTCAGAATCACCCTGCTTGAACAGGGAGCTTGGACCAGATGATTTGCTGTGGTCCCTTCCAGCTTGACCAGTTCTGTGGTTCATAGACCATGGGGGTCTGCAAGGCAGCAGGAGGTGTAGGGATATGTAATGATGGACCAGAATATTTAATTAGCTAATGATGTTCTATAATTTAATTAAAAGTATCTTAGAATATCTAGGCAGCATGAGAAGTATGTCTTTGCCTCCCCTCAAGCCTACTGCTGATAAGTGTGTTAATCCATTTGCATTTGTTCTGTAAAGGCATGTTTCTATCAGGTTTTCAGGAAAGTCTCTTTCCTTTTAAATGGAAAAAAGATAAGGCAAGACACTTGAGTCCTTTGTGGGTAGAGCCTCTAATCCTCCACATGAGGGAAGTTCTGTTTGAGGCTTTGTCTAGCATTTCAGTGGTACAGTATGTTGCTGACTATTCTCAGCCTGCTTTGCATAGGTAATTAATTTGTCCCCTGCAGTCATTTCTCTGTAGTGATAATGCGGTAAATGCCAAACTTAGGTGGTTATGTGTGAGTACATGTAAAAGAACTAGTCATGGTGTAAATGACTGAGATGATAGATGGGTGTGGAGAAAATACCCGTGCATTGAGCATTAGCAACAGACTGCACTGTTTTCACCAGGTAATGCAAATAGCTCAGGCTCTGAACAATTCATAGTCTGAGCCCTGATAACAGTGAGTACAAAGCGTGCAGGGCACACCTGGAAAAATCTTTTTTTATGGGTGTTTTCCATTTAGCCCTTGCACCAGCAAAGCAGTTTTTTTGCTGTTCTATTTTTTTTTTTTTAACAGATAGAGAAATTGAGGTTTGGAGACCTTAAGTGACATGTTCCAGGAAGATGTTATCAGAGCTGAGATTAGCCGTGGGGTGTTTTGTGGCTTTCCATCTTGTGCTTGTGCTGCTGAACATCCTTGCAGGGAGAGAGCATAGGTTAGACACCCTGAGACATGCCAGCTCTGCGTTCCCTTGGGCTGCATGGCAGAGTGCACAAATCCAGCTTTGCCTTTTTCCTTCTAGGGGCAGAAGGGGCTGGTTGCCAGCAAAGAGAGCATTAAAGAGGAGGCCCTGTATGCAAAGGGCACTGTATATAATTGGGCTGAGCTGTGTGTCAGCTGTTTCCTGCTGTGTGGCATTTGATCTGCAGCAGAGATCGAGTCCTGGTGACGTCGTCCATTGAAGCTTGTGCTGTTGCTGTTTCAAGGGAAGCCTGTATTACTTATTCATGTGGTTTTCAGAAGTTGTCCCACAAGAATTATGTTTGAGGGTCATCTTGTTTTTGTTTTTCCTTCTTCAAATGCTTTCCATCTATTAGACAGCCTCTTTGTCAGTCACTTCTTTAGAAGCAAACATTTCTGGCATTCTTGATAGTTTCTGTTTAGAGGAAAAAAATTGAAAATCAGCAAAGGCTTCTGTTGTGCGTGCATTTATTTCTTCGCGTGCAAGGTCTTTCAGTGCTCAATTCTAAACGGTTGAATTATTAAACTTGAAAAGCATCTGCTCTTTAGAAAGCATTCACATGTCTTGTAAACATGATGGATAAGGCAGAGCCTAATGCAATTGACAGAGCTTTGTTCATGTTTGGAATATGGGTTTATATGAACTGTTATTTTAAAGCTGTGGGGTTTATGATTTACTGCTGGGGTAGCTGGTGACTGATCTTCTGAAGTCAGCTCCTTTCCTCTGCAGGATTGAGCATGCTGTGTGGGTCTGGGTTTTCCTGGACCAACATGGTGGCAGCCCAGGGATGGCTCATGGGTGGAGATGAAAGGCTGGTCCAGGCTCATTTCACTTTGAAAAGTCAAAGCTCCCCAGCCTGTGGATATTTGTGCAGGTGCTTTTTTGGATGTCATTCTCTCCCCCAAAGAAACAGCAGCCACTCATCATGACCTTCAGGGAGGCTTTGGGGACTGATGGATTTGCACGGAGGCATTCCTGACTGCAGAGCTGGCTTTCCTCTCTGCTTTTTCTTCAGTGCCACTGGAGATCATTTTTTAGCCTTATGGATGTGCAGAATAATCAGTTCTGTTAGCAGCTGCCTGGACAGCACAGGAGGCCTGTGCAGTCCTACCTACAGTGTCTGAACCTCTGCTCTAAGGGATTTTTTTCCCCCCCTGCTCCCACCCCATCCCTCTGTGAATTACTAACCAGTGCAGAACTGATGATGGTTGGGAGGCCAAACTGGACTTGAAAAGTTTCCCACATAAAACGCCCTGGCAGTGCCAGCAGAGATGAGGGTGAGAGGAGACAGCTCTGCTGTGCCAAAGCACTCTTTCATCTCTTTTCAGCTCTCCCCGTGAGGGGTCCTGGCTCACAGCACATAGATGCCTTGTGCAGATGTCTTGGCTGGGAAAGAAGTGGCCCCTTTTCCCTCCCAAGCAGAGCAGAGAGATATAAGAAAGCTATTGATCTGCCTGTAGCCAAAGTGAGCTGAGCTAGGCTCTGCAGTGCTTTATTGAGCTGGGTTAAGGCTTTGTTACTTACTGGAATTAAAACAAAAACCACCAACAACAACAACAAAAAAAAAAGAGGTAAAGAAATAAAAGCTGAAAGGTGAGGATTTTCTTTGTTGGTAAACAGATGCTGTGTGTTGTTTACCTGCTGGTTATTTCCCAAGCAAATGAGAGGAAGGAGCAGACACTGAACAAAGGCTGTGCTTTCTCATCCTCTCTGGAGGGAAGCAGACAGCCATGGGATCTGCCAGGCTCAGGTCTGAGCGGGCTGGCAGTGAACAGCCAGAGCTGTCTCATGGCACAGGGTGGCAGGAGTCCAGTTGTTAATGGGCAGGTGCTTCTCCTGCTGGTGGGAACCACTGTGGCCTTGTTAGCAGTGGTGAGAAAGATGCCAGGGAGGGGCTGGGATGGGAACTGGACTCCATCGTGACCCATCCTGTCGGTCGCTTGCCCCTCAGTGGCGTGCAGATCTGCCTGGCCAGGATTCACAGCTCTATTTCACTTCTGCTGGAGAAAAAACAGAGCAAGTGGTCTCTGGGGTTCTTAATCCAGTCTTTTTCCTGAGCACTAAATTCAGCCTTGAAGTCTTTCCCCTTTGGTAAGCAAGTGTTTTTGAGGAAAAACGGATTTTGGAAACAGAGTAATTTATTTCCTTGGTACTCTCCTGGAAAAGTCATCAGTCTTGGCTTTGCATTCCCTTCGGTGCTGTTGAGAAATGATGCTTTGGTGCCACTCTGCTGGCACTGCCTGTCTCAGCCTGGGCAGGTTGGTTAGCACAGGGAGCCATGGCTGTGATGGTGCCAGCATGGATGAAGAACGCTCTGGATCACGTTCAGTTGTCGGGAGGTTGGCCAGCTCTGCAAGTAGGAAGAATTGGAATTGACACTGTGTCTGAATGTGTTAAAATTTCACTGTAATTGTAATTTAATTTTACTTGTGTGGTGGGGTGTAAGCATCAGATCCTACCCAATTCTTCTTTGGTCTTGCAGGCTCGAAGCTCTGCTTGGTGCACCTGGTGCAGCTGGTTCTGCTTTTGTCGGTGGAGCAAAAGGTTGGCCAGGAGCAGTGCCTACTGCTTGTCTGAACTGCCCTGCCAAACTCACACTGTCTTGTTCCATTTTGAGGAAGTAGGGTTGATTTGTGGTACCACATGAACTCCAGCTGAAATGTTCTATGCTTGGTGCCTGTGCAGTAGTTGGTGCCACCTCCTCCTCCTCGCTTTGCTCACGTGCAATGGAAGAAATGCTCTTAGATTTGGGAGGGGAAAGGGGCTTTTCTGGGTGCTTTCAGTTGCTAGAGAGCTGTAGTGATCTTTAATCCTAAGGTGCAAATTGCCATTGCAGCATTTTCCAGAGGAAAAGCAGCCTTGAGAGGAAATGGAGCTATAAATGAGCCTGGCTGGGCTCCTGGCTGAGTGTTTTGAATCAGTTTGTGCTCTCCCTTTTGGCTACAGGCCAGGCTTTCAAAGGCAGCTTGGCAGAGCTGTGCTTGGTGCTCAGGTACCCCCTAACCCTCGCCTGCTGATGTTCTGATAAGCAAGTTTGTGCGTGCTGTGTTGGGGCTGATCGCATGCACACTCGGTCCTGCTTGCCAGTGCTGTGCTTTGAAGGCTGTAAGAGTGTGCTGGCATCATGCAGTTCACCCACAGACTTTGAGATCTAACCTTGTAATTTTAGCAGCTGGCTCAGCGCTGCCTCTGAGCAGATAGTGTGGTTAAAACAAACAAATAAATATACAGGCCTGTTTCCTGTGCCTGTCAATATTGGAATAATTTTAAATGGTGTGTTTTCTCCTGGTCACTGACCTATGGTTTATTCCATTATCGACTGCTGGGTTACTGGCTCTTTGTATTCTGTGGTTAAGTGAACTGTAAGGCTGAAATCACTTGGCTTCGGTGGTGTTGCTGGGCAGGAACTCGGCTCTGGCTGACTCAGATTGGGGTGAAAGTATACCCTCTGGCAACTCAAATACTCATTTATCTCCACCTCCCCCCCAATAAACGGGTTAAACAACATAGTGGAGTATTGATCCTGCTTTCATCTGTTGGCCCTAGGCTGTAGCAGTTACCTTTGTGCCACATTCCTGCTGCTTTTCCAACAATGCCTTACATTTTCTGCAGAGCTCCCACCCTCCCCTTGGTGACCTTCTCTTGCTTTGGCTGCGATGGGGCTTTGCTGAGGACGCCTCCACTGCTGTGAAGCATGTACAGCACAGTGTGGGCAGAGCTTGGCAGCCTCTCTCAGTAAAGGCGTGCCTGGTTGGTGTGATGCTGTGAACACTGGAAAGTGGAATTTTGTGGCTTGGTAACGTGCTTTTGTTCCTCAGGCTCTGCTCTAGGAATTGCTGACCTTAGGTAGGGTCCCAGCGTGAGCACACAGTTCTTTCAGGGTGTTACAGATAGACTGAGGGCTGCTTGAAGACTCTGCACCTCCAGTCTTTGTTGGTGCCGCAGTTACTGATGGATGTTCCGTGGGTGCTGCCACATTGTCCTGGTCTTAGGGCAGTCATGGACCTTTATCTATGCAGTAGCTTGTTTAAAACTCTGATTAAGGCTCCTGGAGTGGCCATTATTGCTGCTCTTAGCAAAGCCCTTCCTAGCCTGAAGCTTCTGACTGTTGCTGACCTCCAGGTTGCTGGTGGGGATTTCAGCACAGCCCAGTGTGAGCCCCCAGACTGTCTTGGCTGTGCTGCCCGTGTTGTGTAGAGGCTCTGCAAGCTTGGGTGCAGGCTGTGCCAACACCCAGCAACCCATCATCCCTTTCCAAGCTGTCAGCCTGGGACAGGTTACACAGGCCTGAGGAGCTCCAGCCTCTGTGCTGAGCTCCACATGTTTATTTACAGGGGAGGAGGGTGGTTCACTATTTCTCTCCCTGTGAGTGTGAACATTTGCTCTGAGCCTGCACGTCCTGCCTGGGACTGCCTTAGGCTCTCTGGGTTTTTTGGCTGCTGTAGAAAAGTTGCTTTAGTACACAAATACTCAGAAATGCTGTTCTGTATGATCTGTTCATATTTCAGGTCTTATGAGGACTTGATCTTTGTTAGTGACTGCTTTGCGTGTCTTGCTTGTGGGCTGTGGGGGTGTTAAAAAGGCCTGTTTGTGTTCTGCTCAGCTTCCCACCAGATGCATCCATCATCTTCAAAAGAAGCAAAGGAGAAAGATGGCTTATATTTTTTTTTTTTTGAGCCATCGGAATTTGGCATCGAAAGAAGCAGGTGTTCTGGCATGGGAGCAGAGGAGTGTTTGTCTCTGAGCTCCTGTCTCTTGTCACGTGAGGATCTTCAGAGAGTCTCTATCAAAGAGCTGACTTTAGTAATGATGTAATTTTTTTTTCTGGCTAGAGGATTGATGAAAAACTGGGTTTCTGGTGGCTGTGGCAGGGTAAGCTGGTGCAGGAGGTAAAAGTCTTGGGAGTGCAGCCCAAAAATCGCCTTGGGTAGAATTAAACACTCAAAGTAAATAATGTCACTGCAGCCTCTGGCCTTAAGAGGCAAATATTTGGGACTGTGAGACCCAACATTATGTACTGTGTTCAAATGAGGTCATGTCTGCTCTTTCAGGTAGACAGTGCTGGCAGTAGCCCTTGAACCTCTGAGGAACCCAAGTCTAAAAAGTTTTAGAGTTTTGATTTTGGAACTTTGACCCACAAGATGAAATGCACATCAACATTTTGTGTGCTGTTTTCCCTACAGTCTGTTGTCTTGCCTTTGGGGTTTGACTTGTAAGTCTGGCCATGTTGGTTGCTTGGTGTGGAGAAGTCCATATGGATGGTTGAGAAAGCTTTTAATACCAGTGCCCTGTGGCCCGAGCCCTGCCAGGGCTGTGTGCAGAAGAGTGGCTGGGCCTCAGGAAGGTGAAGACAGCAAACCTCTGATCAGTGCTAACTTTATTCCTTGACTTCCAGGCAGTGCCAATTTGAAGATAAGGCAAACACTGCAGTGACCTTACCCAGGGACCTGGCTGACGTCAGCGGGTGCCTGTCCATTAACCTCGCTGGACTTTGGGTCAGGTTTCTTTGAAGGCTGGACATTGAAAGCAAAGAGCCAAAGGCTAGCTGAGGTCACTCCAGTCTTTGCTGGGGTAACTGGAGCAAAGGCAAGGGGCAGGCTGGATGAGTGACACTGTTGGGAGGGTCAGCCCACATGTGACTGAAGGCAGAGGACTTTCCCATGGCCCTCTGTCTTGAGTTCTTGGGCCAAACATCTCTTACAGACCTGCTGTTGGACCTCTCGATGCATCTCCCTTTAAATGTTTCTCTGTGTGTCCTTGCAGCACTTTGAAAATCTCTGGAGATGCCTGAAAAGATTGAGGCACCCAAGTGTCTGTGCACAGGATCATCACGACTCACTTGGTTTTATTTTGTCCTTAAAAAAACCCAAGCTCTGAGCAGATGGAAGCATTAGCATGAGCACTGTGTGGCTTTGTGTTTTAATGCTGTCTCCCAGAGCAGCGAGAGCGATTCATTGCAAAGTTCTGGCTTTAAAAGGACCTGAAATGGCAGCAGCCAAGCTGGGGCAGCCTTGGAGAGGACTTGTAAAGCACTTTTTGGGGCTTTGTGTTGTGGAGTGCTGTGTGCCTCAGGGGTTGCCTGTGAAACTTGTTGTGACTTCCATGTCACAGAAAAGTCCAGGTGCAAGCCTAGGTTGGTAAATTGTAAGTGAATGACATTAGCTGGGCAGGAAATGTTCCTGCTTGGCTTTAGAGCTCTACATAGCAAACAAAGGAACAGGAATAACAAACATTGGGTTTATTTAGGAGAAGTGTGACTTTGCTTTTTATTGTTAGCCACAGGAGAACAGCAACTTTGACATAGTGTGATCTTCTTCTGAACCACAGCGTCTCTGCCTACAGGCACACTGGTGGACATCTGCTCCTCAAGTTGCCTACTGTGTTTATCATGTTGAGACCTGAAGTATTTTGGTACCTTACTGATTCTTCTGCTGCTCCTTTCCTCCCCTGTGCGTGTGCTGCTTGCTCAAGGCATTTTGGCATCAAGGAGAAGGCAGAAGTAGCATTTAAAACATAAAGGATTCCAGATGTGAGCATGTCTTGGGCACTGCTAGTGGATGAAAAATGTGTAATCCATGCAGTTGTTCACATTATGGTGAGGCCGCATGGTTTGTGGGGATAAATAGCCCAGATAAAGCTGATTGTTTTTGTAGGTTAGTTTCCTCTCTCCTTTTTTAAACTGTAGGTTGAAATCCACACTCTGGGAGCCTGCAATTGTATACCTGCTAGCTGCATTCCCTGCTGCAGTGTCAACTTGATGGCTGAAGCCTCGCATTCTTAAATGTCAGCAATTAGGTGTTAGAAGTTCCCCTCTTCCTGCTGGAGGAGGTTGGAAGAGACCCCTGAGAACTGTTTGCCATAAGAAATGAGAATTGCCAGGATCCTCTATTTCAATGGAGTCCATGTGATCCCTTCCCCTTGTGAGGGCTGAAATAATGCTGGTAATTGCCCCTTGAGCCCTGGCCAGATAGGAAAGCCTGGTCCTTCTTCTGATGTAATAATTTGCCTGTGCCACCATTCTCTACAAGGACAGGCCAGCAGAGATGGCTTTGGGACTGTCAGTCTCCTTCCCCACTGATGGGAACTGTAATGCTTACACTTCTCCCCATGCTGTGCAAATCATTTTGCAACTTTATTTTCACAAGGAGCAGGCAAATGGTCCGTGCTCCACTTGCATGCTAATGAAACCAAATATTAGATTACCTTGGTGAGAAGTTTCATTTTGAACATCTTGAAGACAACATCAGCAAGGGGTTGTGAGGTAGACAGTCTCATTTTTATGGGAGGTTGCTGGAAACATCATCACTTCTGATGCTGGTTCTTCTTGAAGTCTTTGTAGTGACTGAGGTATTACTGCTGTTGACTGTGTGTTGGTTTTCATGACAGAATTGATCTTTGTAGAGATGATTTTAGTTCTTTTGTCTGCCAGGTAACCTCAAAATAAAAAAACATACTACAGACCCTACTACTATAGGGTCTGTATCTTTTCCATTGATGTAGCAGATTCCAAAATGCCAAGTGAGGATTGGTTTGCTCATAAGGGCACTCTCCTAAACTTGTCATGCTTTGTACAGGCCTTGTGCATTGATTGGAGCAAATTACATATAACCCCTGAGCTCTTAAATTATTTTTGGGTCTGGAGTTGATTTGGAGAGTGAAAAAGTGTCTTGAAGACACTGCCTGAGGTTATGAAGCTCGTTCCAGGCTGGGCAGGCACTGTGGTGAGCAGCATCTCCCTGCTAACAGGGCTGTTGCACAAGGAATGGATGACTGTCCTGGGGTGTTCCTGGTTTTGTGCTGCTCTCCAGCCTTTTGTTCACTTTTTTTTTTTTTTTTTTTTTTTTTTAATTTTTTTTTTTTTTTTTTTTTTTTTTTAATGGATGGTCAGAATTCTCAGAGCAGTTTGATTTAAGGAAGAAATGTTGAGCTGAAGGAATTAAAAAACCCAATCCAAACACAGCAGAGGACTGCTTAATTTGAGGCTGGTGTCTGTGCCATGTCACACTCTCTTACTCCTGTCAGTCAGGGATCTTTTTAAATGTGTATGAATTTTCTGAGACAGACCTTGCAGTCTAAGGTTGAGGTATCTTCCTACGTACTTCAGGCTGTTTCAGGAATCTGCTTGAGGTGCTGTTCTCTCTTTTCCATTTCACAGCCACGCTGCTGCATCCCTTCAGATCAGGCAGGGAATTGAGGCTTTGGACTCATCCTCCAAGGAGACTCCTGAAGTTGCCTGGGAAAATTCTGCTGTGTCTGAGCAGCTGGCGAGGGCAGGCAGAGCTGCCAGACGAGGAGGGATGTGACTGTCTGAAGCAGTGGGAAGGAGGATGCACAGGCTGACCAGTGAGGCCTTGGGGAGCTGAATCCTCCATTCCTGCCTTTGATTTGGTGTGAAAGGTTCAGCTCCAGGCTGCTGATCTCCCTGGCCCAGCAGTGTGGCACGAGCGGGTCCTTGCGTGAGACCTTTCTTGATTTCTGTCCTGACCTGATGTGTCTTGTTCTGGAGACGATGGTTTTATAAAGATGCTCTTGAGTGGTGAGTGAAATGCTCTGATATATATTCCCCCAAGCCCCATGGAGTATTATTTTTCTGTACTTCTTAGGTGAAAAAGAAGAATCTGGCAACTGTGTAGGAGGTTGTTGCTTTGACTGGTGTACACAGGCATTAAAAATGATAAATCTGGGGGTTTTATCTGGGATTTTTTGTCTGGTTTTTTTAACTCTTTGAGCACTTCTGGACTTCTTTGTACACAGGTAGAAAAAACCTAAGACATAGTCAATGCCTTTGTCCCAGGAGAAATGCTGAGTGTCAGGGGAGCATGGGCTTAGGGCTGCAGCATTCCCAGTTGTGGCTTGGGGCTACAGCATTCCCAAATGTGTCCTCTCGTGCATTTCCCACCACATGGGGCCTGGAGCAGTTCTCTGAAACAGTAGTAATGTAAATTGAATGAGCAGTCCAGTTAAATAAGTAATGAAGTTAGCAGGGTGCCTAATTAAATTAAATTCAAAATTATATATGGATGATGCCTTCCTAATAATTGCTGTAGGTTTGTCATTGAGGAACTCCACACTGCCCTCTTGGCTGAAGCTTCCCCTTTCCCAGGTGAATGTTGGTACCACAGAGGGATGTGTTTTACACTTCGGTTTGCTTTGGCTCCTCCCTGATGCTCTTGTGACCACTGGAGTGTTGCTGTTTTCTGTTTTGCTGAGATGTGGGAGGAGTTTGGGTGATAACAGTCTCTGCTGTTTATATGATGTTTTTTTACATTCCTGCAGAGAGTTTCTGATTTCCTCCTAGGCCAGCCTTAGTGCTGTTTCCTTGGTCCCTGTGCCCCACAGATCTCCTTGTGGGGACTGTCCCCTGTCCTTCCCATCCCTGTGGTGACTGGCATATTGCTCCTGTTTCCGTGAAGCAGGATGGCACATCTGGTAACTCTGGGCACAATGATTTAGCCCATTTCTTTATTTGAAAATAATCTCTTAATTTCCATCCTTCTGGGCTTCTTTCAAACAGCAGTGTTTTGAAGGTGTGTGTCAGTTTGGGGATAAACATTAAGCTGAGGCAGAAGAACAATTTTGAAGTGAGGGAAAGCTGCTGAAATTAAAGACAGTTGAGAAGATGCAGCCATCACAGCTACCAAAGGGAATTCTCCTTTCTTCAGACAGCACGTTGAGGGCAGTCTCTCCCTGTCCTGGGCACAGTCAGGCACTCAGTGCATTTTGAAGATGGGCTGTCAAGGCAGAGCTGGCTCTGGCTGGCAATTACTGACCTTTGAGGTAATGTGTCCTTAATAGAAGGATGTGAGTACATCAGAGGAAGAATTGTCATTGTCATTATCATCTCTTCACCTCCTTTTGAGAAGGGCAGGTCTATTAAAGAGTGTCTGCTCCATAAAAACTGGTCCTGCCTCTCCAGGAGATGCCTCCTGACTTTTCTGAAGACGAGAGATGTGGGGAGGAGAGAGAGTCCAAATGATCAGAGCTCCATTTCTGCTTTTTGAATTCCCCCCCTACCCTGCTGTTCCTTTGGCCACCAGGGTTTGTGTGCTCGGTCCCAGATGGTGTCTTCAGTGTTCTAGCCAAGCTGGCCTGATGCAGGGGCTGTGCTCCTGGGCAGCCACAGCTGGCAGTGTTTTGGGCAGGGAGACTGTTCTGCATGAAGCAACAAATGCCCTGCAGGGAGGAGACTGGGACAGCAGCTAGAGGTGATGAATGGCAGAAGGTTTTTGTCACGTTCAGGGCAGTCTGATCCTTTCTTGTTGATGGTTTCCCTGGGAAAACCTCCAGGTGATGAAAAGGAGGATTGTCCAACCACTTTTTCTCCAGGAATGGCAAGTGCTTCTCCTGTGCTGCTTCAACAGAGAATCTGGTGGTCTTTTGCAAATCTTTAATTAGTCCTTGATTGGCCTTGGCGCCTCCATGCCCAGCGCCCCTGTGACAGAGCAGCAAGATTGGAGACCCTTGAAACGCCCCCCATCTCCCACTGGGAGTGTGGAAGTAGAAGGATCTTGGCTAGAGTCCTTATGAAGCCAGAGAAGTTTAGTAAACCACGGGGTGCAGTGATGGATATAACAAAGTGATTTGCATGGGTGCAGTGACCTGAGCAGGGCTCTGCACATTTCATGCACAGTTGCGTTAAAGGGATGCTGATCATTTTCAGCATGACCTGCTAATTATCAGAGCAGATGAAAGCCTTTTTTTTTTCTCTTTAAATCCTCCTCCCCCTACATGCTCTCTTCTTCTCCCTGCTCCTTCCCCACGCCCTTATCTAAGCTAATCAACATGACACAAACAGCCAAAAAAGCAGTATTCTTACAACAGCTATTAACCAGAGAGGAGACAGCAGGCGTCTGGAGCCCCTCGGGAGGGACTTGCCTGGTATAACCCATTGCTGTTAACAGCCAGAGTGAGAGCTGCAGAGTCAGAACAGAAAAGCTTTAAGCTTCTTTCTTTTGAGGCCCTAATATGCAGTGACCTGTATGCTATGATGTAGATTTTTAAGAAGACCCAAATGTGGAATTTTAGTGGTGATGAGGGGCTTCCCAGATACCTGATACATCCCCGATTAAATATAAATTAGTATCAGTAGCTATATGTATTTTTTGGGTGAGTTTTCCAAAGTTTAAGACACGTGACTATGTCCTTCAAGGAGAATCTTTCCATCCCAAATGTCTGTTTATTGTTGATAAAGCATCCCTCAGCAGCAGAACACACAGCTAGGGGAAGGTTATGTTAATCCGGTGAAGTAGTTTCTGTGATTTCATCAAGCTGGATGCAAGTTTTTCTCCCATATTTCAAGCATTTGTTTTATCTAGAGCTGTGGGAGGGATTTTCCATTGTCCTCTGCTCTGTGCTAGATGAATACTTAAAAGTTGTGCTTGTGGTGATAACGGGGTAGGCTGAGACAGGACAGACGTGTCTTAGGAATTTCAGCCGCGGTGGTACGCTGGAGGGAGGCTGAGCAAACGGACACGATGTTTAAATAGTGTGTCCTGAATTGCTTTAATTTGCTTCTTATTTTGTAAGCCTTTGGCTGGGTTTTCTGTCCTTTCAGAAATCAGCAGCTTCTTATGAAATATGGAGCTGTTTAAAAACAGACAGCAGCTGCTCCATCGTTGCGTCAGCACGGACTCGGCAGAAGGAAGGGGAATGGTAGACGGTTGTTTAGCTGTGATATTCTTCCCTTCATTGCTGTTGTCATATTGTGTTAACAGAAGGTCTGATCAAATATACACCAGGAAAGTAAGACTTAATGTTTCTTTGTTCTCCTGGAATGGTGTTGGGAGGGGAGTGGGGGAATGTTTGAATGAGACTTTTATTTATGTGGTTCAGATAGCTCAGCATTGCCTGTGTCGGTAGATATGTTGTTCTGCTCTTATTTCTTAAGCTGCTTGCTATATTTTTAGCTGGGAAAAGTCTCTACTTTGTTTGTACAAAACCTCTGCTATGTGGTATGGAAACTTTGGGGGGGTGGTGGTGTAAGTATTTAACAGGAGAATATGATCTGTTCACACTGACTTCCTAACTTGTCTTAAACTCTTCTCTAAAAAAAAGAAAATCTCAGCCAGATTCTTTAAAAAATAAAATGAAAAATGAGGAACATTGTTGCACAAGAACTGGAAAGGACCCAAATAGTTTGCTTACTGTTAAAATTGTGACATGACTGGAAACATTTGGTAAAGAAAAATTAATTGCGTGGTGTATTTGTGGTTTCCTGTTGAATCTCAATTTCTAGAGGAGGTTGAAAATCCCATGGATGTTTCCTCAGATTACTAGATAGCATTATACCTTGTGTGCATGATGAAAGACCTTCAGTAAAGCGTGCCAGATATCCATGGCTTGCTATAAAAAGTCTCTCCCATCTGGAACATGAGTGTTTTCTCCTTTTTAGTACGATGATTTGAGCAAAGATAAACATGCAGTGAAATTTAGCCTGGTCCAATCTTACTCCACTACCAATAAGGATTTCCTTGCAGTCTGGGAGTCACCTGAAGAAGGATGCTCAGATTGACCTTTTAATGAGCTTTGAAGCCACGGGCAGGGATGGCTGGTAAGGGAGGAGGGGAGGGTCAAGCATTTGTCATTCAACAGAGGATGGGCTTGAATGTGGTTGAAGATCTCCTCTGAGTCACTGGGTAGACAGCTAGGGTGGTGAATGCTGGAGCACATTGCTGAAGAACATGGTAGTTTCCTCTGTCTGGAGGCTTGGGGAGTGTCTGAGAGCTGCTGGGCTGGAGGCATCTGGCCAGGGGTCAGGTCAGAGCATCACGCTGGCCCACAGCTGCTCTGCCTCCTTGTTTGATCGCACATAAGATGTTTGTGTATGCAAAAGCGTAACGCATGATGACACAGAGCTTAAGGTTGTGAAATCTTTGAGGCTCTTCTGGGTATTCCTGTGGGAAGGGAAGAGTTATCCCTTAGATAATTTCCATAGGGAAATAGTTAATCTCATAAACACCAGAGGTTGTTTTCTAAAGCGAAGGCAGGGCTGTGGGGGAGCGTGGTTAACCATGTAGAGTGAAGACAGGCTGAAACTCATAAAGGAAAAATACATGTAGGAGTTTATAGATGTATATGAGTGTATTAGAACTTCAATTTGAGATCACTGACTGAGATTAAAATGAGCTGCTGTGCAGCTACACCACTTACAGAGAGCTGAGAGCAACTTTTTGAGATGGATGGTGGCCCCACAACTTGATAATTGAGAACATGCACGGTTGTTTAAAGTCTACTTCATTAAAGCGTTGGGTTTTTTGGTGTAGTTTGAAAGAAATGAAAAATTTATTTTGGGATTAATGCTCATCCAAGTTCCTGAAAATTCCCCTCCAGTTTTGCATGTCTGTGTTCACTCTTGGGCTGCTGGGAGTTAAATTTTCCTCTTGACTCAATTGTGGAAACAGTCTTCATTTATCGTTTCCCAGTTTAGCTCCCGTATTAAAATTATAACAAGGCTGGGATTTATTTTTGTCTTGTGTACATTTATCTCCTGTGTATCCTTGTGTCTATTATTAGTCCTGCTCTATTGCTAAATGGATTGGCCGAGTTCTTGGGGACAAAATATTGAAGCACATGACTTAGTCTGCAATACCCCTCAGCCGCTCGGCTCTGCAGTATTCACCGTGCCCGGGTTTACCCAGTGCTTGTCACAGCTTATTTGAAATGCTGAGGATGCAGTGGGCAGAGCCAGCAGATAGGAGGTCTAAAATGGCATATCAATTTGTAAGTGAAAGGAGGGAGGAGGTGGACCTGGAGGGGAGGCTCCAGCTGAGAATAAACGGGTAACAGTGGTGTGTGTTTGGGAAGCAGCTGAGTTGCATGGCCTGGGTACAGCCCCCTTGTTTGGATGGGTTTTATTTGGATTTTTTTTTTTTTTCTTGACAAGATATTTCTGTTTCAGACTGAAAATCAGGAAATGTCAAATCCTCTGGAAGAGGACTGATGTGGTGGTTGAATGGCTATGAATTTACCCTTTCCTGAGTTAAAAAACAAGCTTTACATAGGTTCCAGCCATGTTTTAAAGCCCTTGTGACCTGTGCCAGTCTGTGGCTGAGCACCTGTCCTCCAATTTCTACCTGACTTCTTGGCTTGCACAAGAGTGATTTGTGTTTCCACTGATCTTTCCACATCCAATCTGAGCTAGCTGGTGTTTTGGTCTTTCAGGGATTTGCTCTGGGTTATGACTTAGTTGTTGAGTATCTTCACCATGTTCTTGCTTGGCTTTCAGGATCTGTTTGTCCATGTGACCTCTGACATGGACAGCAGCTCTCTCCCAAGTGTTAGGAAGATCCTCAGGACTCTGCACGCTGTATTGTTACACCATTCAGAGGTCTAGTTTTTGATGCCTTTAAATTATTATTTTTTTTAATTGCCTAGGCAGTGCCTTTGGCAAGGACACCGTCCAGAACTCACAGAAACAGAGAAAACTCTTACTGGAGTAAAGCATAGCTTGGGATCAGATTCTTGGTTTGCTCTTTATTCCCTTCCACTTTGTTTCACTAAAAGATGTGACGAGCTGCTTCCTGACTCTGATTTGTTGGATATTTCTTTTCCTTTTTCTGCTGTCTATGTGATATATTCTGCTACTGGACTTCTTGATCCATTTGGAGAGGCATTGCCTAGTAATGCCAGCTCTTGCACAGATCCTTGAATGAGTCGTCATTTTCCATCTCCTCCCTTCTTTGTGTTCCTCATCCAACATCCTTTGGTTCCTACATACGTGCCACATGCTTCCTTTGTTTTGCCTGTGTTAACAGAATTTTCTGACGTGTGAGCCTGTTCTGAGGGATGTGGCTTGGCCCTTGCAAAGCTTTTGCTCTGCTGCAGCTCCTCTGGTAGAGGCAGGTGTTCCCAGTGTGCAGTTGTACCTGGGATGGGTGGTTTTTTTTGAGCTCTCCTGGCTTGTGGAGCAGGGTGGTGGTTTAGCCCTGGCCATCACCTGTGGGTGTAGGAGACTTGGAGCTGCAGGGTAGGATCAGCACACCGGACTGAATTGCCTGAAAGATTTTTTTTTTTTTTTTTTTCCTGTGGCCACAGAATTGCTTGGCAGGTGGAGGAGAATTGATCAAACAAACCTGCTTCCACCAATTGTCCAGCTTTTGTATTTCTTTGGGTTGCTTTTTTTTTTTTTAATGTCATGGGCTTTAAAGCATGCGTGATTGAACAGTTTAATTAACTGTGGGAACTGCTGGAGAGAACTTACTGGGATTTTCTGCAAACCTTTGCTGCCCTTCTTATGTTTTTGGCACAGCAGAGTTGCTGTGAGCAAGCAGGCAGGAGTGGCCGAGAATGTGGCCCAGGTAAGATGTTATCACCTGAAGAGAGATCAAAGTGCCTGTGCAGTTGACTCTGGTGTGTAGGTTGGCTGTTTGCTGCTGGGAACCAGTCCCTGATCTGGTACCCCTACCTGGGCAGGCTGCTCGTGGAGCCAAGGTGCACCTTGGGCACATCTACTGGGTCATCTGCTCTGAGACCTCTGAGTATTTCAGAGACTGTCAAACTGCTTACAGGAGGAATATCAGCAGTGTTGTTAAAGTTATAGGAGCTTTATGGAAACCTGGAGGTTTGTCATGGCCTGCCAGCATGTTTTCAGAGGTTGCTAACGGGTGATACTTCAGTTTGTAATCCTGTTCTCCCTGCAGTGGATGGGTGAATAGAGGTTCCCCATGACTTTGCAGAGGTTGGCATTCAGCCCAAGTTCTTCTCCTCATCCTGTCAGGAAAGTCATCATGTCTGGATCCCTTGGCATGGCTGAACATGTGCTTTCCAGGCCATGGGAACCACCTGAGGGGTGGTACAGGAGCTTTAAGTGGCTGCAAGTGGCTCCTTCTCCAGGGAGAGCAGAAGTGAAGACCCACCTTGGAATAATGGAGGCTGTAACAACAAGATTCTGACTTGTGTTTCCAGCTTTATTAGCAGTGATCAAAATTGATTTTCTAATGTATTTTTCTTGTGCTCCCAGTGATTTTCTGTGGTCAAATCTGCCTTCTTGTTCTGTTCCTGTGCGTGAATGGATTGTATTTGGAGCTGGCTTCCAAGCTACAGAGTCTGCTTCATCCTGACACCCAGCACTGAACGTGCCCTGGCTGTGCAGTCTGTCCAGAGGCTGTACATGATCGAGCACACACCTAATCGGTCTGGAATTGTTAAAGGTCAAGGATATTGTTGCAGAAGGATCATTTGAAAAAAGAACAACAAACAACATTCTGTAAGAGTTGCTGGTGGTTATTTCCTTTAAATCCTTAGATTTGAGGTTTGAGGGGAAAAATTATTCAATGATGTCTTCAAGCTGAATAAAGAAGTCGGTATTGAATGTTCTAATATCTTACAGATGCTGTGGGGTTGTGGGGTTTTATTTTAAATTTAACAATGGGAGTTGGAGTGGCTCCAGCACCATAAAGAATAGCCTGTTTAATTAAGGGTTTAAGCTGGAAGAGCATGTGTACTGTGATGCCATTTTAAAGTTTCAGCAGAGTTTTGTAGTTGTTATTCCTCATCTTGCTTCATCCATCTGTGGGGCTGGGATCATGGTTGGGCTGGGTATTCCTTACCCAGAGAACAGATGTTGGTCTGTGTAAGAGTAGTAAGGTTTCTCCAGGTGTTTTAACCCTGACTTTACTATTTTCTCTTTCTTGTGACTCCAGATGCCCACCTTCAAGTGCTGTCTTTGCATGCACTGTGCACATGGTGTTACACACAGGAGGAAATATCAGCTTTGGTTTTCCCTAATAGTTTGGGGTTTTTCTTCAGGCTGGAGAGAGGTTGTTTTGTGGTCATGTTCTTAGATGTCATCTTGGTAATAGCAAATTGGGATGGAGGTTTTGGGGGAAGGGGCAGGAGATTGGGATCAAATGCAGGCTGCTCAGGAAAGTGTCCTGAGACACGCTTAGGTTTCAGTGGAATAGAGGAGCATGAAATAGAGCTGTGTCTGTGGCATTCAGCAGAGCAGGGCTGAGTCCCATCCCCATGGAAGTTCTTAGGGTTCTCTGTGTCTCGTTCACCTGTAACTTACTAGGATGAAACCCAGAAAACTTGCCATTAAAAAGAGACTAAATTATTATTCTCACTTAGAAAACACAAGTGTTCCAGTCATGTGACCCTGAGTCCTCATTAGAAAAAAAAACAACATTAAGAAATTTAAAGTTGGCATCTCTTACCTTCAGCTCATTCTGAGCTCATGGGATTTAGGTAGATGCTCCATGACAGGTCTGGTTTTCTCCCCACTCATATGTGGTTCTGCTTGGCTCTGTACTAGCACAACGGGTATTTAATTATCAGCAGCAACAGCTGCTGCTCTTGGCCACCTTGCACACTTTGGTATAGGAACCAGCATCTGCCAGGGTGTGCTGCATCCTGGTTTGTGCTAAGATGATTGCTTGACTTTTTTTTTTCTTTTTTTTTTTTTTTTTTTTTTTTTTTTGTGGGAATTAGGCTCTTCTGTGGCATTAGGAATTGTAGCCTTGTATGAAAGGCTGAGCAGCTGTGAGCCTGACATGTACCAAGGAACCTTTATGGTTTGCATTTAGTCTCTCCTGGTATGTTTATTCCCAGAAAATAATTAATTGAACTAGAGCTCCAAGCAGTGTTATCACCTCTACACATTAGAAAATCATAATCATGCTCTGCAACTTAATGAGATTTAGAAAGAAATGTTCTTTTTTTTTGTTTGCCTTCTGGTTTTGAGTGTTAAAGACTCCCAGGGGTTGTGCATTCAAGCCTTTCCTGGAGATCACGAGGGCAGTGGGCTGCTGTGTGCAGAGGGCTGGCCATGGAGAGCCACCAGTGCAGAGCAGGAGCCTTTGGGTTTCCCAGCATTATTGCCAGAAGTGGAGCTGGCTTGTGAGCACTGTTTTAAGAACTGAGCATTGAGAATGGAGCTATGTTTTTTGTAGTGGCCTTGGCTCTTCTGTTTTTCAGTTTTCCCTTTAATTTCTATTGTTTTCTTTGCTTATTTGCTAACTTGCAAAATTCAACAAATTGCAGAGGATCTCCCAGCCCTTGGGGTGAGTTTTCCTCAGGGCTGCAGTGAGCCAGCACACGGCAGTGGCACTCACTGAGCTCATGCTCAGAGGTGTAAATGCAGCTGGGACCTGCTGGCCTTCAGGTGGTCAGGGTCTGTGCCAGGGTGTGGAGATGCTGGGGTCATCCTGGGCAGGGTGTGTATGTAAAATATTAACTTCACATGAGCTTGGGGGCTGCTGTGTGTGTGTGTTAGCTGCTCATTTCAGTAGGATTTGGTTGAAACCCTATCATAAGGCTCCTTAACTTCATCAGTCTTTCTACACTGCTGACATTGATGACTTGAGTGCCTTTTCCTCTTCTGTTTGAGTTTTGCTGCTGTTTCTCAGTCTTGCTGGGATGTGTTACTGCTTTTAACTAGTTCAGCTTCAAAATATGCCCCAGCTGTATGGGTAGGTTGCCCTACATTGCCACAGGGGCACAGGGCATCTCAAGTGCAGCTGGTTCTCCAGGCCATCTCTGCAATGCTATTCCAAAAGGACACATGAATTCTCCCAGCATTTGATGAGAGAGGATTTGTAAAGCATCTAGCTTCCCTGCAGCTCTGCATATCACACCTGGAGCCCCACCAGCGTGCTCACAGCTTACCTGGGAGGGCAGTGGCAGAACCACATGCACAAAGTCTTAGTTCGTGGTCTGTTTTCTCTCAGGCCTGGCGAGCTGGAGAAGAACCTCGCGCACAGCTCGCTGGAGCCAACGAGCAGAGCAAATGTACCTGCTGAGTAACAGACTGAAATAAACCTGGAAAAGCCCAGATGGGGTTGTGGCACTTAACTGCAGATGCTGTGTCTGTGACAAATCAACAAATCCAGTAGATGGGAAACGGTTTGTGCGTGCTGTCCCTGGGAAGAGGAGCATCCCCTGCTCCACTGCCCGGTGACCCTGGACCGTTCATCTGGGCAATGCCTGCTGGCCATGCAGGAAGGAAATGGTTAAAGGAGGAGAGGTTGTCAGGTTGGGTTAGCCATCAGATAGCTAATATTTTAGAGGTTTTTTCAGAGCTAAGCTATAAAAAGGCCGTAGCAGTATTTCAACTCGCCCATTGTCTGCTGGAAGCCAGCCAGCGTTGCCATGCCGACGAGGAATTATTACTTGCTGCCAGAGCTGGAGGAAAAGCTCATACTTTTGGCTTCAAAACAGGAGGGGTGGACTTATGTAATCCACTGTGTTTATAGGCTGAGACTGGCAGGAGCATTGAGAAATAATTACAGGCTTTCCATTTCATTTCCAGATTGGTTTTAAGGCTGTGTGGCCTCGCTTTATTTATTTATTTTGAAGTTAAGAGGGTGGCTGCTAAAGATGCAGGAGGTGATGTGGGGATGCTGCTAGGTAAGTACCCCCCACTTCCCTCCCCCGGCTGGCTGGGCAGCTTTTGTTTTGGTGGCGTTTTGTGTGGAGAACTAAACTAGGCCACAGCAGAAAGAAGTTGCTTTGAAAAGCTGGGACTTGGCCCGGCGACACAGAAACAGTGTTTGATGCTGGAGGCCGAGCACACACTCCTGCGCTTGCCCGGCTGCTGGCCGGTGGAGGTGAAGTGCGAGGTTTTGTGAGCCCCTGCTGCTTTCTGAGGTGATTTTTATCCCTCCAGCCCTCCTTGGTGGGAAGCATGTAATTTTAGGGGGAGGGTAGCAACAAGGAAAAAGGAGAGAAAAAGTTTGGAATTTTTTTTTTCCCCCCCAGGATGTCTTGGTCTTGCGCGTTGCTCCGTCGGCTGGAGAGGGGATTTGTCAGTGGGATCAAAGCAGTTTTGCTGATGTTTCATGCTTTTGAGAGGTGAATTGCAAAGTTCAGCTTGTAATTAATGTGGGTTTGTTTGTCCTGGGAGCAGTCAGCAGATGATGCTGTAATTTGGGTTTGCCTGAAAAGCAGCGCTCGGTGTGTTTTGACTTTGGTCAGGCCAGTGGGAGTTTGCAGCTGCTGTTCTGGTGCTGGCTGTTGCATGCAGGGAGTTATTGCTGGTGAACTCTCCTGCAGAACTTTCAGAATGGGTGGGTTTGTCGGTTCTGAGGGTCATGGTCCTGTAATCCTAGGGAAGATACTTCTAGGGAAGAAGGGGATTGCAGGAGAGATGGTGGGATGGGGCTTTAGCTGGGCTGGAAAGCGGCAGCAGGGAGAGGGATGCTGTGGGTGGGAGGGGAGGGCTGTGCTGGGGCAGAGTCAGAGCTGGGGTGAGTTGTGCTGCTCCTTGTCCTGCTCAGTTCACCTTCAGTAAACGTCAGTCTTGAAACTGTGGCTTTTTAAATGTCTCTGAAGCTCCAAAGAGTTAACAAAGTCCGTTTTTGGAGGGGATGAAGAAGAATGCTTTGATATGCTGCAAACTTGCTGCAGAGGTTACAAAGGTGTATAGAAGGTGCAATGTGCTGTGATTTTTTTTTAAAGTTTTCTTTCACTGCACAGCATGCTACTAAGGAGTTACCTTCTCAGTCCATGCTAATCTGCCTCCTTGCCACTGTTGTATGGTGTGTACAGATGAAATATCCTGTTGTGTCAGACTGCTCTCAAGAGTGGACTCCAGTGGTGTCCAGCACTTGTGATTCAGAGATCCTGCACTTTTTAGGGACAGCTGCAGTCCCATATGAACATATTTGGACCCTGTTTTGAAACACAGGAGTGCCTCAGTGGAACTGATGTACACAATAGCTTATTGAATGAGATAAACTGCTTTTTCCACAGTTTCTCACAGTTACAGGCAAAAACTTGGGAGAGTGGTGACATGCTTTCAGTTGGGAAATGTCCCTTGAAACAGCAGGTTTGCCTGGTGGTATCAGAGATGCATGAGTGTGTTACACAAAATAATTCAATCATTTAATGATCCATAATACTGCTCTAACTCCTACCACAGATGCTGTTGGATTCAATGCAAGTTGGATTTGTTACTGCAGGGGTTTTTGGGGTTTTTTTTTCCTTTCTCTGGGATTCATGCCAAGATGAACTGTATGTTCTGTTCGTAAGAGCTATGAGTAATGCATGTGTGAATCTATAACATAAGTAATACGAGTATATAAAATGTGTGAGTATGCAGGATCTGTGTATCCTGTGTCTGCAGAGCACTGCACACATGCTCCGTGTGCGTTCTGAAATGGGGTGTGATACATGTCTGGGCAAAATTAATGACATGCCTTGGAGTTACTGCTCACTGCAGAGCCCTGTCTGATGGCCTCATCACAGCGAGCTGAGCTGAAATCCCAGTCACAGCTACGGTTTGGCTGCTTAATTGCCCTTTTGGAGGAGTTACAAATTAGAGCTGGAAGTCCCTCCCTGTGCCTTAACGGCAGCCAGCCCTAACGGAGATGGGAGGGATGCTTGCACCATAGCCTGGTGTATTCTGTGGGGTTGGTGGATCAGTGAGGTGTCTGGGGGTTTGTTCCTTGGAGCAGGGGGTACAGGGAGTGCTGGGGGTCCTGCTCTGCATCACCCCAGGTGGGTGCTGCTCCAGGAGCTGCTGTATGAGTGATGCACTCCAAGGCAGGCCTGCTGCTTTTAGTAGGATTTTTTTTTTTTTCAGATGAATAAAATGGGCTTTCACTCATAAATTATTTTTCTTATGTGAAAAATGAGAAGGTGGCAAGTAGCCAATTTCTCCGCCTCCCTCTTCCCAGCTCCGATGAGGTCATTGCCTCTTAAAGTTTATACCACGCACTGTGAGACATGGCTGGAGGAGCAAGGAGGCAACAAATGACTCTCTCGGAGCTGGTGGGAGTGAAGGCTGCCCATCCCTGAGGTGTTAGTCAGCTGTAAGTGATACCTGGGCACACAGGGTGGGGAGGGGGCCTGGTACAGATCTCTGGGAAAACCTTATAGGATCAGCTCCATGTGGGACTGGTCTCTGCCTGGTCCCTGCTCTGCTCCAAGTACAAGGGTGCAGGATTTGGGGTGCTTTGGATGCAGCTCCACGGGGTGCTGGTGCTGTTTGGTGGGCTGCCAGGTGGAAGGAGCCTGGGCATGTGCTTTGGTGAAATGGGATCAGCAGCAGTCCTGGCATTCCTTGTCTGAGCTTGCTCTTGTGTCCATTTACTTTTTCTCGGGAATTTCCTTGTCGCAGTTTTTGCAATGGGGTTGCGAAAGTTCGTGACCCAATGAAGGATCTCTCTGAAACCTTTGTGTCTCTGGCTGAGTTTTCTTTTCCCTTGAACTCCATGCTGAGCTGTGTGTGGAGTGGATTCCTGAGCTATTGTTTTCTTTTTGTCTGTCCCCTCCGCCATCCCACGGTGGAAGTGATACGGAAATAGGACTGCCCAGGGCATGAGGTGGTCCCTGGGGCTTTCCTACAGGCTGTAGCCCAGGAGGGTGGATTTGGAGAGCTGTACCCTCCTCCCCACAGCTTCCACTGGACTACCTGGGGACATTGGCCTGCATTGTCTGTGTTTTTCAGGTGCAGCATTGGCCTGAAACCACTATTTCATAGGTGCCATAACTGATTATTGAAATATCAGAGCTTCTTTACTGCCTGGTGCCTTTGCTGTGGCTCTGATTTTGGCTGGAGTTGGCTGTACATTCTGGGGTGGTCAGGGAGAAGACTCTTGATGTCTCTTACTGTTTCACAGCCCTGTCATTGTTCTGTGGAGGTGTGATGCACTGAAGAAGTACAGGTGGAAGTTAGCGAGGGAGGAGTCCTACATGTCACTCTGCATTTAGACACAAACTTAATAAAACCCCACCTATATTAAAATTACGCTTCTATTGCAGCTTGTCTGTTCCCTGGAGATGACTGAAGTGTCCTGTTACTTCCAGCTGCTCTTGTGCTGCTGCACCCCAGTGTTCACCAATTCTTTGTCTTTTCGCTTCTCCTTAGCAGCCTCATGGATTTTTTCCCCTGTCGACACAATACAATCACTTCTTGTTAGCCTATCTTGCTCTTTCCTCTTTCAAGGAAGGGAAGGAGCAAGGGAACCAGATCTGATAATTCCAGTGAGTAGAACTGTTCCCCTGAGTCCTTTATAAAGAAATAAAAAGGCTCTCCTTCTCTCTGCTTCTCTTTGAGTACAAGCACTTTACCCTCTTGGATTCCCTGCAGGCTCCTCATACTGCTAAAATTGAAACATCAAGATGTCTGAGGCAGCAGGAATTACCATCAGTGTTTTGACACCTGGAGGTACAATTTCTATTAGCTTTTATATAAAAACAACACCAGTTTTGCCAACAGAGTTCTTGTTAAATAATGCATGAAGACCCCACTCCTGACAGTAGGTATTTTTCTTTCACTTTCCTGGACTCTTGGATAATGGCTTAATTTTTTGTGACCAGTGGGGAAAAAGATACCACTCTCACACATGGAAATATGTATGTGGACACACAGGTGCTTAACTCCCAGGCAGAGTCAATTACCCCTTTTGCTAATTAATGTGGGGAGATAAGGGAAAGCAATTTGAGGTTGGTCTGTTGAGCAGGCTTGGATCATAGTTTCATTTTTTTGGAAGCAGCAGAACACAGTCCTTCTGAGAGCTCTGATGGCAAATAAGACTGTTTCTGTGTGATCTGAGAGGCCCTGGGAGGGTCTGCATGCTCCCAGACAGGGGTGAGCACGAGGGTCATCAGGAACAGAAACGGGAAGCTTGTGGTTTCTCCTGGATGGTGCATGGCATGGAGCATATGCTGTGTGCTCACTTTTGGGGGAAATGAAGTGAAACAGAAGGGCACAGCATGTGGATGTGACTGCTAATAGTGAGAATCAAAGTACAGTTTTGACATTTCTAACCTAATAAGTGGTGCTGCATGCGGGAGCCTGCTTATTTTCCTTTTTTACCATGAGATGCTTTGACAGAGGAGTAAAGTCCCAATTTGACATTTCTGTCATTTTAACTAAAGAGAGAGATTACAGTAAATTGGATTAAGTGAAAATCTTCTTCAGATGTTTGTGGTTTGGGCTGATTTATGGATAGATGTCATTTGAACGTCATTCTGCATTTTTTAAGCATCTGCTTGATGGTTGCTTTAATGCTGTTTCTGCAAATAGTCCACGCAGAGGAGGGAAGGCTGAGCAAGCAGCAGCACCCCGTGACAGAGCTAATGCTGGTGTGTGGCATGGGGACAGCAAAACACTGTCCTTCTCACGCTCCTGGCCTCACAGTGCCAGATTCTGTAATGGGTGCTTGCTTCTCATTTGAGTTCCTGTTGTTAAACTTGGTTATCTTCTGCTGAAAGTCATTTAAATAGGCTTTTGGAAGTATTTTTCCCACCCTGGAGAGGGATGGTTCAGTGCACACATTCCTTATCGTGCTCTTGGCAAATCTGGGGTTGCCTGTTGCCCCGCGACCGGTGGTGACGTTCTTTTGGTTGTGCTGATGCAGAGTCCTTCACTCACCGGGTGTGTGACTTTTCCAGGAACCAAAATATTCTCCTAAGCTTGTGCTGGCTTACTGACATGAGCAACAGCATGTGAAAATACTTTGTCCATGCATGGATATTTCCAAAAGATAGTGCTGAAAGTTCTTCCATTAAACTTACAACCTGAGACTTCTGAAATTTATACATCCTTCGTGGCTTTAAGCTATTTAAAAGCTGCTGGTGCCATTTGGAAAGCTGCATAATCTCTTGTGGGTGATGATGTAATCAGCACTGTAATCAAATCTGCCAATGATGTCATTTCTGGAGTAGTCCAGTGTTCCCTGGTGCAATGATTAGTGGGATGAAATTGAAGTGTCAGTGCAGTTGGTGATGGAAATTGGGATGTTCCCACTGTGGGAGGTGCAGGGCAGTTGTTGGCCAGCACTGATCCTGGAGCTGCCTCTGCTCCACACAGAGCAAAGGCAGCGTGTGACTGGGGCTGGGAGTGAGACTGTAAAAATTGCCTTAATTCTCTCAAGGCATGTCTTAGATTGTGTCTGTATTTGTTTTTACTGTCCTGGGGCAGGAAGGCACTGCTCAAATGTAAGTTACAGAAAGGTGCCATCAAAAGCAGGATGTGTCAAATCCTGGCTTCTTGGGGTGAGCTGGCTGGTGATGCTTCACAGCTTCCCTCCCAGCTGAGCCCCACTGGTTTGATTTGGGGGTCTCAGCACTGCCAGAGTTTTCTTGTGCTGCTGCTGACAGCAGGGCTGTGGCATTTTGTTTTCTGCTCTGTGCCCACCTCAGTGCTTTGCAGCATCCTTGCAGGTAAAAGATGAGATTTTGCCTTTTGCCATGCGAGCATTTTGTGCCTTGCTAGTGACTCGAAGGGCAATTCTTTCAACATTTTCAATGTTATTTTTCATGATACGATTATTAGTAGGAGATCACGCTACCGAGGGAAGATACATTTGTAATCCTGCTTAATGGCTGATCTTATCCAGCTGAGTAGCTCTCATTGCATAAGGGACAGTGACCTGAAATCTTTTTAAACCATTGGACAGGATGCCTTTCCCTTCTCTACTTAGCACACATGGGTGTGATACAGACTTTAAATGGCTTACAGTTTAAGTGTTTTGCTTTGAAATTTGAATACCTGCTGATAACTAACCTTTGGGTTGGTATGCCAGTGAGAACAGTGGTGCTGCAGGGTGTGAGTGACTTTAATGTATCAATCTATGTGTTAAACTGCATCTCTTGCTCTTTGGGATTGCCAAGCAGCACTTACAAAGGTTACCTGGCATAAATTACAGGAGGATCAAACAGAAGAGCTTGATCACAACCTCTCTCAGGCAGGTTCATGAGAGGGGCTGGGGTGGGAGCTCTGAGGGATGGCTCTGGCACTGGGGAAGAGCTCTGCTCCATCCCTCTCCATCACACTGCCACTGCTGGATACCCACAGAGAGGGAAGATGCGTGGTTGGCAGTGCTCTGGAAGAGGTGCTCCTTCATTTACCAAAGGTGATGTCCTGGTGACTGGCAGTGGGGAAGGAAGAGGGGTTTTTCTCTCTGATGTGGGTGAATCAGTTCTGTCTGTGATGGATTCTCACTGCGACAAGCTCTAAATGGGAACTCCCAGGGGAAATTAGCCTGCAGCTTTTGCCTTTATTAAATATTCTCCAGTGCCATCCCAAAGGACCACTTTCATGTGCTCTGCAATGTTTCATCTGTATTTTTAACAACACCTACATGGAATGTGGCAGTGCATGATCTATATTTACATTAAAGCCTGTGCACAAATAGTTAAGAAATGATAAATGGCATATTCTGTTCTTCAGGTCTATAACATGATGGGGTCCTATACATAGGTGTGGGAATCTCAGCTGGAGATATTGCAAATTATCACAAAGTCCAAAAGAGTTAAGGTTTATAATGATTGATTTAGCCATTTATTCAAACACCTATTTAATGATTGATTAAGCCTTTATAAACTATTTGCAACTTTTAAAATGGGACCTGATGTGTTGTAGATCCATTAGCATCTAGCTAATAAAACAGGCTGCGGACCTGTAACACCGATTTAGTTGACAGAAATTATATTTCATGTGTTGAAGTGTTAAGTACATTGCTACAGATAGTTCTTGGTGTGTTTAAGGCACTGAAATACAATCTGCTTCCTTGCTTCTGCCTGGTGTCTGTGGACACTGTCCTTGGGAGCAGCTCTGGCAGAGCTCTCTGCATCCTGCTCTGTGTTCAGAAGTGTGCTGTATTCTGGATTTTCCTAGAATCTAAGAATGGGTGGGGTTTGAAAGCATCTTAAAGATCATCTAGTTCCAGCCCCCTGCCCCCCATACCTTCCACTAGATCAGATTGTTCAATCCCTCCATTCAACCTTTATTTAACCAAGTACCAGAACCTAGAGGTAAATTCTGTACACAAGATTATAGAAGATGGGCTTTTAAAAATCTGATTTCTCTGTCTGTGCGTAAAAGCATTTTTTTTTTTCCATGAACTGCCCAACTTTCCATTTGCTTGAGCTGTACAGAGCTGGCAGCTGGGATGAGCTGTGTAATGGGATATCTGAATCGCAGCAGGAAAGCAGCTCCAGTTTAAGCAGACCTGATCTCAAGGCAAATTCAGTCAAACCAGTACAAACTCCTGCTCAGGGAAATTAAAACTTCTTCATGTCCGATTGATGGCAGTTCTGCTCAGGTCAGCAGCTGCTGCTGAGGGATCCTCAAGTGGACAATGAGTCGAACCTCTCAAGTGTTGGCTGGGCAAGGTACATCCCTGATGCTCTGCACTTCTCACGGGGCTGTAGGAAGCAGGCAAAATTCAGCAAGGGCTGACTTTTTCTCTGTCCCCCTCCTGCCTAGTAGGTGACTTTCTGCTCGTGGTTAAATGATCTTGGTGACTGATGTATGCTTGAATGGTAATGCTGTCCTTTTGCTTGGCAGTCTGAGCTTGTAGGGCTTGGAAATATTGTGGCAAGGCTGATGATGTAAATGAGCACATGGGGACGTGGGAATGGTCCTGCCCTGTGGGTGGCTGATGTAAAAACAAAACTGGGAAGCCTTTTCCAGGCTTGGGCTGGGGAGCAGGGAGGTGGTTTTGTGAAAGGCTGCAATTAATATTTCTCGTTCCATGTTGTTGAACAGTTCAGCATTCGTTTCTTTACCTCTAGCATCTGTCTGCAAGATTTGTGTGTTTGTTTCTGCAGATTTCCTACTCCTCGGCAGGCAGCCATGCCGTAGGAAACAGGGAGCAGGGGTTGGCTCCAGTGGCCTGAGCCCATTGTTCAGTTCCCAGCCAGCTGTTGTGCAGCTGTTTGCAGTGCAGAGACCACAGTGATTTGAACAGAGGGGCTTTCCCAGAGCTTACCCCTATTCTGGGCAGGAGGTGACAGATGAGGGTGCCCTGTCTGCCTGTGGTCCCCTCCAAGGGGATGTGTGTGGGTGTTATGTAGAGTGCCAGGTGCTTCTCTGGGACGTCGTGATAGGATGAAGAAAATTAAGGTTTATTTACCCTGTCTGACTGCTTAAATATTTTCTTTCCTTGATTTTTCTCTCTGTAAAGTTTATCTCTTTAACCCAGGGATAAGAAATAAACTGTGGGGACACTAATGAATTGCAAGAGGGGAAACAGCAAATTCCCCTTTGAGTAAGAGTTTACTGTTCAAGCCTTGACCTTGTTAAAACTTGTTAACTCAATAAAAGTTTGAGTATTTAAAGACAAGCGACTTCTTCCTGCCTTGAGGGGCATAATTAAGTCATTCCACACCCCTTAAACCAGAGCTGTGGGAGGAGGACTAAGGAGCTCCCTATCCTGCCTGCCTAAGTCAGTCAACAACCTGGGTCATCTCTGTCCTGCACCCCTGAGCTGTGTGGAGCTACTGCTGGGAGGCTCTGGAAGTGCTGAGAGTCTGGCAGTGATTGTGTGGGAAACCTGCTGTTTCCCAACTGCTGGGAGGATGACATTGCTTCTTTTGAAGGGCAGGCAGTTCTTCCATGGATTGAAATTGTGGTCAAGTGTTTTGTATTAAAGCAGACTGAATTTCCTGGGTAAAGCATGCAACAGAGCTTCACGATGTGTGTGCTGTGTTCATCCATAAAAATTCCTGTACAACTTAAAAGCTGCAGAGTTATCCCAAATACAGAAACTTGCTGTTTTTCTAGTTTGAAGTGGCATGTCTGTACCCACTGAGCTGTAATCAGTACCCACTGGTGTGAATTCTTCTGGATCTGCAGCTCCAAAGATGGACAAATAAGGACATTCCCTTGCCAGAGAGCCCCAGGAGCATACACACTGCCCAGCTGTGCAGAGGAGTAACCCCTGATGTGGCTGCTTTACACCTGGAGTGCTATGATCACCTCTTGGCTATTTAAAAAGCATTTGGCTTCCTTTTTTTCTTTTTTGGTTGGGTTTGTGTTCCCTGGGTGGGCTCGGGGGCTTTGCAGGAGCAGTGGGAAGGGGCGTGTGCTGTGGTACAGAGCCCTCACAGGCACCACAGCTATTTTCAGTGAAATCCACCATCACTGGCTACTCCCAGTAAAGCAGCAGGGCTGTTAAAGGCAGTTGTCTCAACTGCCCAAGCAGAAGTCATGGAGATTTGGGGACAATAATCGTCTTAGTTATCCCTGTGCAAGCTGCCCTGTTTCAACTTGATACCACGGGAAAACTCATTGCCTCAGCAGAGACAATTCTGGCTGCTCTCTGTTCCAGCTGTGCGTGACGAGCACTCAGTTTAAATTTGAGGCCTTCATCAAGGTTATTACCTCAATGCATGAAAGTACTGGGAAGCATCCTTAAGTACCTCCCAGATGGACTCTGGAAAGATTATTATGCCGTAATTTGTTTCTATAGCTCCACAAAAGCAGTATTTGACCTTGAGACTATGGCTCTCCTGTTTCCTCTGCTGGCATTCCCAGTGCTCTTGTCCAGACCAGCTTGGTCTGAGTTCAGTGACTCGGAGATAGAGCTGCTGTTTGCCCAGGAGCTGTGCTGCCCAGATGAGGAGGATTGCTTTGTGTCACACGTTTCCCTGGTGGTTTTGTTTCTGTTACATGGCTGAAAGGTTGGAGGGTGAGGAGCCCTTTTAAACCTTGGCCCCAGAACAGGTGAAGGGGGACATGAGGTACCTGCTTGTGCCTACAGCACCAAATTGGGCCAGTGACTCACCTTAGGAATAGCTTGACATTGGCAGCTCAGGGTTTTTTAAAGTAGTTATTAGTTATTACTACTAAATAGCTTTGAGTCCAGCAATTGCTAAACAGGATGGAGTGATAGCCATGGGACTGGGCATTTTGCCAACAAACAATGCAAAAGTCTCCCCTCCCTCCCATGTGACAGGGCAGGGAGATCAGAGTCTTCCGACCCCAGCGCTCATTGCTTCTCACTGGAAGAGCAGAGCCTTCAAGGTATCTCACCTGTGTAGCATGAATTACAGTCACCTTTCAAGGACTCCTGCAAACTCCCAGGCTCTCAGGAATCTGTAAATGACGGGCTGAAAACCACTGGCCTGAGCCCAGGAGGGGCAAATGACAAAGGGTCTGACCAGGCTGCATTTAGAGAAGTGTCCTGATCACCAAGGCAGGACTCTTGGTCTGCTGGGGAGTGACTGACAGTTTTGGACAGCTTGTTGTCAGCAGGACTGAGCTTGGCAGGGAAGCACTGAAATCCTGTTTGCCCACTTGCACGAGTTCAGTTATTAAACACATCAGGAATCCCCATCTGTTTTGTAAGCCTGTCTCTAGAAACATAACCCAAAGCCTGGCTCCTGCAAAGTGCCATTTGCCTTGGAGTGAAGCTGGAGGGAGCTGGAGCTGTGCAAGCCTTTCCTTCTTTTCAGGGTAAGACTCCTCTGTGGATTCAGGACAGGTTTGCTGCAGTCCAGGCCTCTTGCTGCAGTGGGCTGTGGTTTATGTGCAGGGTATTTGCCAAGGGGATGGAGGAGGAGGTGGAGGTGATGTTCTCCTGCTCCCTTTCCCTCTCTGCAAATTGTCCTCATTGTATGCAAACATTGGAATTTTTTGGTGCCTCTAGAGAGACTTTGGCTTTCTGTCTAGAAGCTATTAATTACCTAGACAAGAAAAGCAGAACATAGCCAATTAATGGCTGCTACCACTTGGACCTGTCTGTCCGACTGATGTGCTGTGAACTAATGAGCTCCTTTCTCTGGGCCACCAGTGAGCCAGAACTTCTCATCAGTGTTCCTGGGGAGAAATGAAAGCAGCAGCAATGTGCAGGAACAAATAGCTGGAATTCAGTTATTAACCTGGGCTGAAAGTTGACTCTGTCTGCTAGTAATTACCTGGAGGATGTTAGGAGGAATGCCTAGGGGAGGGTTCAGAGCTGGAATTTGACAGACCATCACAAGTGGCTGAGGTAGCGTTACCTCAGTTCCTGTCCGGAGTCTGGAGTGCAGGGGTGTGCTGGGTATGTGGAATAACTGCAGTGAAAACCAGGAGTGAAATGGGTTAGTTTAAAACAGCTCTTCTCCCAAAAGACTCCCTCCTTTAGTGATATTTTATGGCACAGTTGCATTGCATCCCATATATTTTTGAGTACCTTGGTTTACAGGTCATTTAATTTATTTGCAAGCTTCGTTTTGGTTCCCTAGGGTAATTCTGTTCCTTTGCACGTGTCTTTCTAGGGAGGCATTAAATTGTGCAGTTTGTCATAATAGTTCAGCTTTTATGCTGGCAGTTGGTGCTCTTCAAAGATCCTCGTGTGAAGTTTAGACTCCTGAATCATTAGAGGATCATGAAAGAAAAGGAATAATTTAGAAGGCAAAGATGTTTTGTCGCCTTTGAAAATTGGGAACGTGCGAAAGGAGAAAATGTTTAGTGGTACAATCTGCCTCAAAGAACTTATCTTAGGAACTCTAGAAAATGAATTTCCCTTCTTTATTCAGGATGTAAATAACTGAAAATGTCACTCCTGAGCTGAGTAATTTGTTCAACAAAAGGATCTGGAGGAGATGACTCCCCTTGCTTTCATGAACGTGCCCAAGACATCAGAGGACCTGTCTCTTTAGCAACGTGAACTGAAGGGTTTGAAAATCAAATGAGCAGCATGTTCTGTGCAAAATATATAAATAAATCTCGCAGGTGCCTTGTAATCTGCCTTGCATTTTAAAAGCCTCATTTATCTGGGTAGCCTGGGCTTTAGGTTAGCTCCTGGGAGCAGCAAGTGGACGCAGTGGTGATGTGTTGTTACAGCGACAGTTGTTAATGTGCTGTTTAATGCACTTGGGAGCGTGGCTGAAATTGCCATATGCTTACAGTATCATTGTCAGCAAGGAATTGCGTGGGGTTTTTTTGATTTAAACTTGCTGGTGTGTGTTTATTCAACTGAGATTAGAACTGCGTAACAGTTCCAGCATTTAAGTCCATGTTTAATGTAAGAGGGGAGTAGCTGAAGTGGGAAAGATGGTGTGTAGTGTGAGCCAGGAAGAGAGAGATGGGGTCTGGAAGTGGGGAGAGAAGGAGCTGTGCCCTGGAACAGGCTGCCTGCACTTGCACCATGGTTAAAACTGTCTGGATCCCATCCCAGGTGGATATGGCAGCACAGGGTGAATATTGCAGTATGCCAGGTTGCCAGACAGGGGGTTGGGCAGAAGAGGAGGAGAATTTGGTTTGTTCCTTTGCACAGCCCATCTTGCCCCAGACAATGTGCTTTTTAGATTCAACTCTTGCATTTCTGTATCTGGAACTTTGGGATGGCTTCCACCACAAAATGGGGCATTTTCAGCAGTTTTTCCATCCCTGTGGTTTCACCAGTCAGTTCTGTTAGTCTGCTTTTGCTGTCCTGCACTGGTTTTCTTATCTGTCTCCTTTTTGGCATCTGATTGTCACTCCTTTCCTTTCCTTCTCCAGTCCCCTGCCCTGTTTCCCTTTGCAGTCCCAGTGCCCGGGTGGTTTCATGTTTGGTTTTTTTTTTTTAATTTCCTCTCCAGGCGTTTTCATTTGTCTTTGCAGATCATCTTCAACAAAGGCCTTGCATGGTCTAATTTGTTTTCTATTTCCAGCCCAGACTTAAAATAACTCCTTTGTTCCATGAATGGCCTGTGCATGGATCCAAATCCCACCCACCCCCACTTTTTTTTCTCTTTTTTTTTTTTTTTTTTGCAGTGTGGGTTTCTGTTTCACTGTTCCTTGTCACTATCTTTAATTACTTGAAGTGTCCCTTTTGGGCATTTAGGCTGCAGCTGGCAGTCGGGAGCTGTGGGTTGCGTGTGGCCCTGTGCGTGCTGGCTGTCCCCGCTTCCCTCGGAGCAGCTTGGGAATGGGTTTGCAGGGCTGTGGGTGCCTTGGCACGGAGCAACGATGCTGTTGCATAACAGCAGCAGCTCTGCCATCACGTCCCTGCTGACAGGCTCACTGCTCAAAGAGCCATGCGTTGTCTGCATGGTTTACCAGTCTCAACTGCAAAGTCGGGAAGTGCTTGTGATTTTTAGATTGATTTGAAGGGGGAAATCCAACAATGGGAGTAGGGAGACTAAAGGAAAAGCAGCACAATTTGAAAAGTAAAGACAGACCAGCCATGTTGATGCTGACCTGAGGCTGGAGCCATGGCCAGGCTGGCACTTGGTGTGTGGTTTGTGCATTTCAGTAAGACAACGTCCCTGCAGCTGGGGAGTGACGGCCAAGTGCTCCTGAAAAAAGAAATGGGTCAGTCTTGTTCTTTTAAGTACATACATGTTCCTCTGGGAACCATCACAAGGTCACTTGCAGCCCCTCTGCTGCAGGCTGAGATGTATTTAAAGCATGTGAAATCCCCTGCAAGGGCTCCCCTGACAAGGAGGAGTGCTGGGGCAGGTGCGCAGATGTCTCATCAGCTCTTGGGGAATCAGATCCTCCCGTTGTGGGTTGGGGTCTGAGCAAGGGCTGTCAGGGACAGGAATCACAGTGCACAGTCAGCATGTCCTTTCCAGAAACATCAGGCTGGGAACAGCTGGCCTGGCAAACCTGCTTTTTGAAACGCTACTGGGAATGGGGCTGGCAAAATCCAACGCTGTGACCTTGCTCCGTGCTGCTGCGGTGCCAAGATCTGTACACAAATGCTGGCAAAGGTTATCTTGGGGCAGAGCTAAACGTGGGTCCCATGCCCAAAATAGCTTGGAAAGATTGAAAAGGAGAAATACAAGTGGCAAATCCTGCTTTGAGCCTTTGGGCAGTGATAGGAGCAGGGCAGAGAAGTCGTCTTTCATCGGGGCTTGGAACTGGTTCTGTGTGGGGAGCCGTGCCGTGGTTGGGAGAGCTGATGCAGCCTGATTGCAGCTATGAGACAACAAACCAGGATGAGGGACTTAAGTTCCTGAGCTTCTGTCATCCCCTCCATGGCCTTAGGGACCAGTTGTACCTTCTTACAAAGGCAACACCCTGCTCTGAGCAACTCTGTCGTGGTGCTGCAAGGTCCCTTCTTCCCCCAGACCTGCTGCTCTAATTGCTTTGTGCATCTGCACCATTGGTCAGGCAAGGAAAAAATCTAGTTCAGAAGTCATCTGGACAAAAGTGAAGAAGGAGGAGAGCTCTGCCAGCAGGGAATTGGACAAGAGCTGTTTTGGTTACTGATGTTGGAGAGGCAGCTGGGGAACTGCAGGGTCTGACCATCACGTGCAGGGTGCTGCCAATCTGGCTTGACTTGTTACTCTTCCAAAGCAAGGAAAATGTTTTAGGATCACATGCAGGTACAAGCCTTGATCCCTGGGGTTGAAATAACCTCTCCTTCATGCCACAGATCTGCCTGTGGATGTGCCTGATCTTTCCTGTTGACCCCGTGCTGCAATGTTAATGTAAAACCTCTGTGCTCTGCTGTGATTGAACTGTGGATTCCCGGGCTGCAGACATTGACATTGTTGTCTTTGTTGTTCTGAATAGAGCCCTAAAAATGTGGCAGACGGCCTGCTTTCCTCTTGAAAGGACTTCATAGATACAGTACATACAAATATTTGTGTATAACGTCAAATGTCTTCCAAGAAAATTTCATGCACATATTGATTAGACAAATCCATTAACGTTATGTTGTGGTGCATTTCTTAGGAATGTCTCTCTACCCATTTTCATTGCATCTTAATTATTTCTGCTTCCACTAGCCCTTTAAAGTGAGAGTGAGTAAATCTCTTAGCTGCTTTTCAGGTCTGGTTTTGATCTAGAGCTGCCTGTCAGAGGGGTGGAGGCCGACGAGCGTTGCTCTCCTCTGTGCCACACACAGCTGGGTGCTGGGGATTTTTAGGCATCGTGGTTGGTTGGACTCTTGGAGGTGGATGTTACAGCTCAGGATTAATTAAGCATCATTACCAAGGTCTCCTTAACTTCTATTTCAAAATACATGAGTTGACTTTTGCTTCTCGTTTGAGGAGGAAAATTGTTGTGTATTTAGCATTTGATTAAAGATGACTTTGTTGTTTTTTCCAAAAACTGCATCATTTAATGTAATTAAATATGAGCTTTGTTGTCAATACTCTTCAGTTAAATGCACTGGTGAGTGCCAACAGCATTTCTCTTACGTGCCATGTCTGCATGGTGTGGTGGTACTAGTTTTTGCCTTTTAATGAGGGGTTTTGTAGTCATTTTGTGGGCTGCCTCTTAACGTCTTCTGTAGACCATCCATGGTCCGTAGACCACAAGTTGAGTAACATTACTTTGGACTTAGGAAACAAAATATTCTGTTAATCTTATTTCAGCATGTCCTTGCTTAAAAAAAAAAAAAAAAAGTGTATTTTGAACTTGAGCCATGTGTTTTCATTGGGATCTTTAAAACTCCTCTGAGAACAGATGGGCTGGTATTTTCTGTGATCTGGGAGTGTCTTGTTGTTCTCACCTTTCAGATAGATGAACTAAGGCACGGGGTAATTACAGCAACTGGCCCACATTTATGTTGTGCCTGTGAAGGCAGGGACCTCGCCTGGGAATCCTGCTCTCCCTGAGGAGTCCAGAGCAAATCAGGAAGGTTGTCTCTAACTTTGAAGAGCAACAAGTGTGTTGAATGATGTTAATTACTTTTTTTTTTTTTTTTTTTTTTTGCAGATTGATTTAATTGCAACCCCCTTCTTTTAGACCTGCAGGGTTTCAGCAGGGTCCTGCCTGTCTCAGTGTAGGCTTTGCTGTGGTAGGGAGCTGCACTGAAGGTCCAGGATGGAGCTGTGCAGCCCTGTGCCCAGGTGCTGTGGGCTGGAAATCCATAGGTGAATGCATGGTGTTTTGGTCTCCTCAGTGCCCCTCTTTTGGCTGTGGATGTGCTTGGCCCAGTGCTGTGCACCCCATTAGCACACGGCCACTGCTGGGAGCTGGTTGGTTCTGGGGCAGAGCTCCTTGGCATGTGGGCCAGCCTGCAGCAACTTGCTGTGGCTTGTAGTGTGCTTTTGTGGTGTGAACTGGGAGAACAGGTGATGGGAAAACAATTTTAGACAGTAAATGGCACGTGAAGAGGAGAGGCAGCAGAGCAGGATGGTGTCAGGGGGAGGATGGGGGAGTTTTGAAGGCTTCAGCAGTGGGAAAGAATCCTGTGAGTCTTTCAACAGGTGAAAATAAACAGGTACAGGAGATTCCATAGGCAGTCACCTCCTCTGCAGGTTCACATTGCAGCCCTCATTCTGATTTTGGTGATAACCTCCAGCTTTCTCCTGTTCCTAATCAGAACCCATAAATCTCCTGGTACCTAGTGCTGTAATGGCTAATGCAGGTCTGTGGGTAAAACACTCTCAGATGGAGACTCTAACTGGAGGGGGGAAATACCTTTCCTGTGAGACAATGTCTGTTCTTCATCAAAATCAGTTGAGAAAGTAAGAACTAAACAGTTTGATTTTAAAGATTTAAAGAGCCTGGCTGCACTCTCTCTCTTTCTTCCATTAATCTGTTCCTATTGTTGGTGTACCTCTCTTAAAAATAACTGATAAAGAGTTTTGGAAGAGGAGGCACCCCAGTGTCCTTTGCTGGGAATAGGTGGCCTGGTGGTGTCCCAGCTGCCCCCAGTGAAGGCACCAGTGCATGCCTGCAAGATGTGCTCTCACTTTACTCCCCAGTGGGAGCACCCATACCCTTTTTGCCTGCTGATCATGGACCCTCCTCCCCAGAGCAGTGCTGGGCACATGGAGTGTAAAAATGGGACTTGAGGTGTGATCTGAGGCATCTATGGAGCTGCCCCAGTGCTTTGGTGACCTTGTTTGGCTCCAGCCCAGTCCTGCTGTGGCAGAAACATCCAGGGCCTTGTGCTTGCACTGGATCTTGCTGGTAACCTGCTGTTTGCAGATGGGGAAATGCATGCACAGTGCTTCTCACCTGCTTGCAAGGACCATGTGATTTTTACTTTTGTCTTCCCAGGGCTTCTAACAAGAAGCCTCAATAGAGGCAGAGGTGGTTTGCTGCCCTTGTTAAGAAAAAATCCTTTTGTGCTCCTGCTAGCTTGTGATTAATGCAGGACGTGGCTCATAGACACTGTGCCATGGTGCAGGATGGTTTTGTTGGCCCCTGTATTTTCATCCTGTGTCTATATCCCTCTAGTAGACAGTTAACCTTTTTTTAGTTGGGCAGACCAAGGCAAAAAAGCTTTTAAATTGTTTTAGAGCTCGATACCATGTGGCTTTGCACCTGGTGCTGTGTTTTAATCTGAACTGCTGATCTGAAGAGTTAAAAAAAAAAAAATCATCCTATTTCTTTTATTGTAGACAGCTGCCTCAGCATGGTCAGGTCTACCTGCTGTGCTTCCAGGAAGCCTTGGCTTGCTGAAAGCTGCCAGGGACTCTGGGTTGGAGTGTGTGTGTGTGTATATATATATGTATATATATATTTACATGTGCTAATTAACTTGTAGGTGGCCATAAGCCAAGATGTCCGAGTTTAAATCTGTGATTGGGAAAGTACCTTAAATTACTGCAGATTCCTCTGAGCTTTTGGAGCCCTTGAGAGACCCGTGCACGTGTCCTTGGCAGCTGCAGGGAAGGTGCTGGTGTCTCCTGGGAGGGTGCTGCTGGTGTCCCTGGAGGGTGAGCACAGCGGGTTTTGAACCACATGCTCCTGGCACAGCCCCCAGCTTGGGGTGGGAATTGGTGATTAAAATCCCATCCAGTCGGAAGCACGAGGGGAAGTGGGACAGTCATACTGGAAGTACAAATACGCGTGTTCTGGGTGCCTCTGAATTCCCCCACACGCACAGGGGCTTTCCTGCCTGGGCTGGATTGCACTGAGCATGCCAAGCTCTTGCATGGGGATGCTGTCTGGGCTGGGATGAGGGTCAGGCTGCTCCCAGGCCACTGGTGCTTCCCTGGCATGACAGGTAAGGTGTCCTGGGGCTCAGCAGGGATATGTGGGTCCAGAACTGGGGGGAATCCCAGCTCTTGTGCAGGGAGTGAGCTGAATGCGGGAGGGGACCTGATTGTCCCTTTGCACCCTGCCTTGAGAGCTAAACCTTGTCTTTTTCCATATATCACTCAGTAAAATACCTTTTTCAAAGAGACTCACCTGACCCTCATCCAGGAGTGTGGTGATGTCTTTGTGTGTCTGTCATCCTTAGGCTTCACGGGGATTTGCTGAAAAGATGATTTCTGTAAGATTTGACCTCTGCATGAGAGGGCCTCCCTGGGCTGCCTTCCCCTGGCTGCCTGTCGTGCCTGGCTGCCAGGGACCGTTGCCTTGGTTGGGTTTATTTCTGGCTGTGAGGCTGTGTCGGTGCTGGCAAACCAGTGAGGCAGCCCTGTGCCTGCCTGCAGCAGATAGCAAGGGGTTTATCAGCACAGGCTCATCTGTGGTCTCACAGGAGGGAAAAGAAATACAAAAAGAAAAGCTTCCTCTTTCTTTATTCTTTTTTTCCCCCCCACTCTTTCCTACCCCCTCTTCGGTTTTTGTACACGCCAACTGCTGTTTCAGTTGAAATTGCGTTGGCTGGGACTGGCTGTGCTCGCCATGCACAGAGACCACAAGTGTGAGGAGAGGCTGCTGGGAGCACTGGAAGTTTCCTTTGCTGTTCCTGGTGTGCCGCTGGAAGAGTTTGATACTGCCAAAAACCTTGCACAAATCCGTACATAACACAGACCTGCACTGGGGAGGAGGCGTGCGAGTGCGCAGAGCACTGGGTGGGATGTGGAACAAGTCCCTGGGAGCTGGGGCTGTCCCTGCTTGGGATCAGTCCTGATAACATCCCCTGACCCATGCAGGCAGCAGTGACAATTTGTGCTTTGTGTAACTAACTGTTAATTTGAGAATAATAGTTAATGCACCTTACACTGATGGCGATGAAGGGCAGCATTTAGACCTTTGTTACTTTTTCATTGTAATCCGGACAAAAAACAGGAGGCTTAAAATCATCAGCAAATAAACAGTGTGAAGTATCTGTAAGTAACTTGTAAATCTCCGCTGGGGGCCAAGAGACACCTTCCCACTCTCTTGGTTTTCCTGATTTTGTTGCAGCTGCTAAAGGAGTTGCAACAGGTTCTACAGGAGTGAATGCGTGGGTGACAGGGGTGTTTGTGAAAATACCCTCGGGGCTGTGGTGTGTTCTCGGGCACTTGGTCCCTATCAGGTTGATCCAGGTGGCACAGGAGCTGTGTGACATGCTTTAGTCCTGGGTTTTATTGTAGCTTTGTGGGTGGACACAGCTGCAGGCAAGCTGGTGTCCCTCCTGCCATTAGATCAGGGCTTACCGCAGAGGGCTGCAGAAATGGCCACAGCTTGGAAAGAAGAGCACTGACGTGAGAATGTGGATGTTCAAAGGGATGGGCTGGGGAGGGACCTTGTGCCTTTTTGGACCTTGTGTTGAAATGCCAAAACTCTAGGCTGTGCTTTTGGAAACTGAGTCACTCTGCAAAAAAATACCCATCTCCAAGAGACTTAGAGACAGAGATCAACAGGACCCAAAGAAACAACTGGCAGTTTGGCTTCCTGGTCCTGCTGGTGGTGGGTGAAGGCTTTCCAGGGAAATTGGGTGGGATAAATTTGGGAAAAATCTTATATTTGGACTTCTGCGATAGGAGTAATCTACGAAAAAAAACTTAGCAGTGGGGTTTGCCAAATGGGAAACGGGGCTTCTGGGGAATTGCGAGGGCAGTGAGGTTTTGGTGATGACCCAAGGCCTGATGCTCGATTGTCTCATAGCGCTGTGGTTTTTAATTTTAACCTGCTGCTTTCCTGCTTCCTTCCAGCTCTTGTGCGACGCGGAAAGCACACACACGATGAAGAGGAGCTCTCGGCTCTCCTAATCCTTTGCTGGTGATTTGGAAGCAGCCATGTCTGGCTCCACGCAGCCCGTGACGCAGAGCTGGCGCGCGGCCGAGCCGCGCTACCCCCCGCACGCCATGTCCTACCCGGTGCAGATTGCCCGGCCACACGCGGTAAGGCCAAGGCTTTCCTTCCCTGCCTGTGGCGTCGTGCTGCTGCGTGTCCCTGAGAGCAGCCTGTGCCTCGGGGGCCCAGAGCACTCTGCTAAAAAAGGGCTGATGAAAAAGGCGAGGGGATGGGGTCCCGCTTGGAAATCCCAGCGCTGTTTGTTGTCAGTGCTTGCATCGTTGGTACAGCCTCGAATGTGTTACAGAGATGTAGAGCCAAAATGGGGCCGTGGATCCAGGGTTATATAGCAGATAAAGGGGGGTTCTATTGAGGGTCAGGGCCCAATAGGGATGGGAAAAAGTGTGCAAAGGGGTAAATGTAAACTGGGGGGACTAATGGGGTTACGGGGGTGGAACACTGCGGCAGAATTAACCCAGTGGGGTTCAAGGGAAGGAAGAACATTCTGGGAAGGGTTGCATATGTGGCGAAGGGGGCTGAACAGGGTGACATAAGCTTAACAAACCAACAGAACAATGAAACCTAAGAAATATTAACGTGTGGCTGCAAAGGCCCATGGGAGGAAAGCTTTTCCTCACCCTAATCAAAAGGGTATCTCCACACATTACGCACTCTCAGGGTGGGAGCCATGTGGGTGTCCCCAGTGCTGGGGCAGTGGTTCAGCTGCGCCAGTCGTGGCTGCGGCTGTTACGGAGAAATCAGACCATTTCCTTGCCTGTGGTACAGGATTTCACTGTTCCTCTCTCATGGGATCCTCTTTTGTTTCTCCATATGGTGCTTTCAGTTTTTCTCTCCCTTTCCAGCCTTTTCCTAAGCACTTGCTGTGGTGGTGCTCATGGGCTCTGGCTCATCATTTCCAAGCACCTGTGTCCCATTTGTTCTCCTGGCAAGAGCACCCTTGGTTGGGTGCAGTATGCAGTCTGGGGACAAAGGGGAAGGTTTGACCATTCTTATGGAGCAGCAGCAGGTGCCCTCCAGCCCTTTTTGGCATGGCCTCTCCTTGGCACTGGATCACAAGGGAAGGACCATTGTCTTCTACGTGTGGGCTCACTGCTTCCCAGGGAACCCAGTCCTTGCTGCTCACACCCACAGGAGAGCTCTCCTGGTTCTCAGGCAAACTGCTGAGAGTGAACATCCCTCCTGCCCTCTGTTAGCAGACCTGCCTCTCTTTATGCAGTTTTCCTGGTGAGCAAGAAGATAAGTGAGCTGCTGAGCTTTCCATTTTATCCTTCCCCACTTTTTCCCCCTTCTTAGTCTTGACCTGTAATCTTTTGTCTCCTTGGATCAAAGCATAAGCTGGAGATGATTTTTTTTTTTTTTTTGGGCTCTGTCTTGTTGAATGTACCAGAACTCACAGAGGTTAATTCACCTGGATCCAGCCTCTCCTTTCTGTGCTGTCTCACTCATGCCTGTGTTTGCTCATCTCGGCTGGGTGAATGTTTTCAGTTTAAGCCCTTAACGGAAGAAACTCTTCTTAGTGGAACAGCTTTAGTCAGCTCAGGCTGCTTAAAGGAATCTTATTAGGTGCTGGAGTATGGCTCACACTTCCAAGGGTCTTTGGAGCTGCTTCTTGGTGGGTCACAGTGAGGTGGAAGGTGCCTGAAACACAAGTCAGGGAGGAGACCTTGTCTGGGGGTTATGTTTGACAGTCACAGCTACTGAATGGTCAAATTCAGTCTGTGCTGGTTTTAGTGTTTGACTTGAGAGCCTGGAAACCCATGAAATGCCAGTGAAAGGCTGAAATTCCCTCATTTGCCCTCTTTGCCTGGCTTCAGCAGAGTGGCACAGGGAGCAGAGCCGGAGATTGGAAAGGCTTTGAAATAGAAACGTTAAGGAGGGTGCGGGACGAGCTCTTGGCTGCGTTTGCTGGCTCATCTACATCGCTCGGGGCCTGCGTGCTGCTGCACAAAGAAGCTTTTCATCCTGGGTATGAGACACGCTGACCTGGTTCGATTTATGGGAGCTTTGCTTCCATCAGTGTGAGCGTGTTTGTTTGGGGGCTGGAACATAACCAAAGGCATTTGTCTCAAAAAGAAAATCCCAGTTCTCTTTTTGTCAGAAACCCGAGCGGGAGGAGGATGCGACCAGGTGAGCACGATCTGTAGTTTTTGCAAGACTGTGGTTTAATAGCAAACCAAAGGAACCTCAGTCTGCAGTGTGGAGACTGATTTTAAAAGAGTGTGAATGGCTCCTGTCCTTGGGGTGCTGAGCCCTTCTCTCCTGCAAAATCCCAACTGCTTCCCCTTAGTGCTGCAACAGCAGGATGAGCAGGGCGGTTGTTTGCAGTGGGCTGGAGCTGGGGGTTTCTACAGCCTGCAGTGAGCACTGGTTTTATTCTGTTGTATTAATGTTGGAAGAAGTTGCTGGCATTCACTTCTAGAAGCTATTTTTACAGGCACATGTAATCACCCGAAGTAACGCGACACCTTTTGGGTGTCTGGATGCAGGAGAGGTCCGAGCTTAGATTTTTTTGGATGGAAAGCCAGAAGACTCCTCTGGGCAAAAGTGTGCCAGCCCCACACAAACCAACTCACCTTGCTTGTGCTGGGAGGGTAAGGCAGAGTGTTTCTGGAAGCGTGTCCCTGCATGATCTGCCCCGCCGCTCTCAGCTGTTCACAAACACGTGTCTCTTGCTCGGCGGTGCCGTGAGCTGGAACCTGGCCATGGCTCTGGGGCTGGAGCTGATCTCTGGTGGGATTGCTTGGGAGAGGAGAGCCCAACTCCTTTGAAGTTTCTGCACTGTTTAATATTAAAAGTCAGCGGTATTCGCTTGCATGTCTTGGCCAGGTCAGTTTTGTCATGGGGTGTGTTTGCACAGTGAGAGCTTGTTTGGAAGAAACCAAGAGAGGCCAAAACCAACCCGACACTAACATGTCTTGCATCTAATTAAATTTTGGTTCTGGTTTGTTGCGTTCCAAGACATCCTTTCCTGAGAGCTGGGAATTTGTCAGCTCAGGGATCCTTATGCTGGTGGTGGAAACGCCCTGGGTCACCTCCTGAGCGCGTGTGTAGGGCTGAGCACAGCAGGGCTGCAAAGGCTATTATAATATAAATAAATAATCACAGCTCAACTGTGACGGTCGCACCCAGGGAAATGCGGCGCGGTAGGAATGCTGAGCTCAGAAATGAGCCGTGACATTATTTTAGGCTTGGAGACACTTTATGAAAAGTGATTTAAAGGATTGCAGCTGTTTGATTTCACAGATGAGGCAAGTGAGAGGGGATGTTGTGAAGGAGGCAGGAGGCAGTGGAAGCAGGCTGAGGGATTTTTCTTCTACCATCACATAAAGCCCAAGGGAATATCCAACAAAATGAGGGGGAAAAAAAAGTGTATTTCAAGTAAACAAACAGAAATATGCTTTGTACATATGGGCACCTCCTTCCAGCTGCATGTTCCACGAGCTACTGCTGAGTTTGGAGCTGGCAGAGAAGATCCAGTACCGGTTGAGTGAGGATGTTTGTCTGGTTTCACTCTTGGTTGCCAGCTTTGGGCATGGCTGTGAACCCGTGGGTCTGACCCAGCCTGAGCTCTCCAATGGCTGACGCAGCAAGCAGGCTCTCCTACAGGGTAAGCAACATACTCAGGTGTCTTCCTCCTCTTCCTCCTCACTGGGAGCTATCTGATCCCAACAGCTCTTGGGAAAGCTGGATGTGAAAATGGTGCAGAATTTTGTAATGGCCATGGATTTAATTCTGTCTTAGTAGACAATGACTTGCAAAAAGCTTTGACAAGTCAACATGCTTTTAACGGGAAGAAGGAAGCTTAGTGAAAAGGTTCTGGTTTGTTTGACTTTCTTGAAGTAAAACTAAAATCTCCAATAATCAGCAGTTTCTTCTTAAGGGCACGGAGTGGTTCTTGGCCAAAGTGCAGGGAAAACATTTCTGTTTTCCATATTCATTAGCTGTAATGTTGGGGTGCGCAGTTGAATTCTGTCATGTTCAGCTTGGAAACAGAGGAATTGTTTGAATGCTTCGTGACCTTTAGCTAAAGGTGAAAAAACACATTACTTACGCTCTTAACCTTCTAATGTGTCCAAAGTTCATGCTCTCTCAAAGGAAACTTTTGCATGGAGGATATTCGTTTTCAGGCAACCTGCAGATATTTTCTGTAAACAGATCAATTTTCCTATGTAGTGCACGTCCCCCTTTCTTATTAAAACCTCTTCATGATCAATATACCCTGGAAACAGAAGGGTTCCCCTCTTGTCCTCCTGTGTGAGTCCAGTTTCTTGCTGTGACCTCCTTACCAGCCTTCCTGCTCCTGTTAGTGCCTTGACATTTCAGAGCAGGAATGGTGTGGCTTTGGATGTAGGCTGGGCTTTCCAGGAGGGTTGTATCAAGTGCTGGAAATGCTGAGGGGTGGGGCACACGAGATGTCTTCAAGCAGCAGCCTCTGTGACAAAACAACTTCTGTCTTGGGGGTGCTTTTATGTACTAGAGATGCTAAGCAGGATTAGGGATTGGTGGGATTGGGATGTGTACACACTCATATGAAATTGGTGCTCCATCATCGCTTGAATTCCCCTTTGTGAGGACTTTGCCCTCCCTACTAAACAAGAGGTTTGTTTTGCCTCTTTCCTGCTGTTTGCCCCTATTCTCGGCACACAGCTTCATCTGGGATGGAGAGGTGAGCTTAAGCCCTCTTCAACTCCTCTGTTCCAGCTTTGAGACTATTGTGCTTTTCCCATGCCACCTCTCCTGCCTGGGAGCAGCTCAGTAGTTCCTTCATTAAGCTCCCCATTGGCAAAGTAGCCTTGTGCAGGAGCGTCCCAGCCCCGTTGCTCGTTTGCTTTGGCCCATGATAAATAACTTCCTTGTCTGCGTGAACCAGAGACAAGAGGTTGGTGCAAACTTGCGTGTTGATTTGGTGTCCAAGCCAAAAGGTGGCCTGGGGGGAATGGAGTGCCTTCCCTGGCCAGACTCCTCCTCCCAGCAGTTAGAGCAGGGCCAGTTCAATCCAGTGTCCTGCTGTGGAAGGTGCTAGGCGCAGGCTCAGGAGATGGCAGGAGCTCACTTCTCTCCACGGTGACATGGTCGGGGTGGCACAGCAGCACCAGGTAAGCCTGCCCAGGGGCACTGTACTGTGTGTTACTGCTGCTGTGTTGCTTTTCCTTGGAGGAGTTATTCACACTTTTGTCTTCTGGGAGCAAAATGCTGGTCTGTGTCAGTGGTGCAGGAACCGACAGAACGGAGGAGTTTATGGTGCAGCATCTCCGGGCACAAGGAACAACCTCCTGCTACCAGCTGAGCCAGGGGTGTCCTGAATTCTGCCTGCTGGGCTCCAGCTAATGTTTTAAGGAATGACCTGAAAACAAAAGACATACCTTGGAAATACTGACTCTGATCAGGTCTGTCACAAGAGCTCAGCGCTGTCTCTCTTGAATACCTTTCCAGTGACAGATTGCATTAGCTCTGAGCAGCTCACTGGTGGATTTCGGGAAATTGGCTTTCTGCTCTGGGACTGAGAAAACATGGAGGTGAAAGAACAGGACACCTAATTCCCTGCCCTAGGGTCTCCCTCCCATTGCTGGGAAGAAGTTGGCTTACAGCAGTTTGTTTATAAATCTTGTTTTCCCTAGAATACAGCCTTTATCCAAAACACTTGTTTTACTTCAAGCTACAGTAAACTGCTGTGGATGCTCCCTAATCTTCTTTTTGGACATGATTTGATGCAGAAGATGATGCTTTGCTCTTGGTCGATCTCAAGATTGTAACTCCACAGGGGGAGAAAGAACTTTCACTGCTTATGTGGTTTGGCAAAGCCACTGAAGCCACTTTTGGAGCCTTTTCCTGTGCTTCAGGCCTGACTCTGATTGCGCTGCCCCACCAGCCCCTGGAGGCACCTTCTGCAAGACTGGGGACTTTTGCTGGTTGTCATTGTCACAGCATTTATTCAAAATACTGAGCAAGTAAAGGATCTGCTGTGGAGGTGGAAGGAGGAGTAGGAGAGAGTAAGGGTACATGGAAACCTGTAAGGATCCTACATGGACCTGCAGATAGGCTGTGGGTGTTGTACAGGAGGAGGTGGGAGCCTGTGCTCCAGAAGAGACGTGATGATGAGCTAAATGACCTGGTGCCTTTTCAGGGAGAAAGTTTGGGTTTGTTGTGTGAAGAGAGCTGCTCACCCTGGATTGGTGTTCACAGCTTCAGGAAGCACAGCACCAGGCGTGGGGGCTGGAGGAAGGGCAGACGGGTCATTCCCGACTCAAAGGCGCCTGGATGCGACTGGGACAAAAGTCTTGTGATGGAGAGAGGCTGAAAAGCAGCACTGTAATGGACGTGCTGCTGCTCTGTGGGCACCTCTGGCTGCTGGGGAGAGGGCTGGCTCCAGCACCCGGCACCGGTCAGATGACCAGGAAGCCACAACAGCTGAGAGCTGTCCTCACCGAGACGTGACTTCTCCATGAATGGCACATTCAGACAGGGCAGCCAAGCACTGCTGGCAGCCCTGCTTTGCTGGAGGGGTGGGGAGAGGGCATCAAGAAGGGTGCAGAGCTGTGCAGCTGGTACAGACGCTGTCGGTGCTGGCAGCAGCCGTGGCCTCAGTGCAGGGATGGCAGCAGGAATCAATGCCTTCCAACGAGGGGCCACGCGCAGCGTGATCGCCTCCTAAAACAAAAGGCCAAGTCAGCAGCTTCTGAGAGATGGATGGCAATGAGACTGTCTCAGAACAATAAGGGCATTTGTCTTTTCAGCACATGTTGCATCGCTGTAGGCAAGATAAAAATGCATGTATTCAGCCAGGTTTTTATTACTGACCTTATCTTCAACAGGGGAGCTGATTGTAGAGGAGTTATTGTTTGGTTTATGTTGTTAATATTTTTTTCCTAAATCTGCAGTGACCTCCTCACAGGATTTTGAGGAGGAAGTTGGGCAGACAGCATTGTGCTTGTGAACAACCTGCTTGGATCAATAATCACCTCCTTTGCACTTCAGAGGAAGTTTTTAGCAGCAGAGGATGGTTCCTCTGGGCTGGAGAGGCTGAGCATGGTGGGTTGTGTGCCACACTGGTCCTCTCACACCCCAGAGCTGTGTCTGGACCTTATGTAGTGACAGCTCTGCTACCACCCTGGTTCCTCCCAGTTTTTTCCCCGTCCTCTTACCTTTGAGAATTGGCTTTGGGAAAAACTATTTTCTTCAGGCGAATGCTAAAAAGTGCATTTCTTGGTCTGATGAGCAAATGCTGTGCTGCTAGTGCCAAGGGGTATCCAGGCACCAGAGACCTTTTCCTTTTATTGCTAAAATAGGTCACGCTCACTGCTGGCAGAAAGAGATGTTAGGCAACTTCTTTTTCCAAAGTTGAGGGTGTGCAGAGCAGGCGTGGGTGACCATCCCTTGTCAGTGACAAAGCCACCAGAATGGTGGCCATGCTGCTTTGTCCACCCCACAAATTAATTGCTGGATGATCTGAGGCCCTGGCATGTTCCAGGTTGGGATATGCTGCTCCATGTGGGCTGTGTGGTTCTGGGGGTGCAGGAAGCTCAACAAGCCCCTGCTTCCCTGGAAGATGGGGTGGCTTTGCAGTCTGAAGCTGTGTGGTCAGTTCTTGGACACCATGTTGGGCTGCTCTGGGCCACGTGGACATGTCAGAGCAGCAGCTGTGAAGTGTCCAGCTGTGGCTCTATGTGCCACAGTCTGGGGGGCACCAGCCCTGTGCTATCACCCATCACTTCCCTTGTGGGTAACAGTTCCCAGAATGGCACGCGAGCCACTCACGAGCAGCAGGGACAGACCAGGCATCCTTTGTGAGATTAGATAAGAGACAATTCATGAGAAGTGAAATAAATTAGGGGTGTTTTGGCATTGTTTTTTCTCACTGTTTGTGCCACACCATTATTAATTAGCCTCATTGAATGTTTCAGCAGAAACAGCACATTGTTAGAAAATAAAAATTATTTGCCCTACAACGCTGGGTGAGCTTGTAACGAGCAGCCCTAATCCACGGTGGAGGTGGCGAGGAGCTGACATTTGCTCCTCGAGGAGTGTGTGCAGTGCCCAGGCCTGTTTGTCTGCCTGCAAAAGGTGACGAGGACAGTGTGGGGCAGTGGCTTGTCACTGGCTGAGCGCTCCTGTGCCTGGGAGCTCCGCAGGTGCGGCGCTGCCTGCACCCGGTGCCGTGATTCGAGCGGCTGCGGTGCCAGCGCCGCTCTCGGCCGGGGAGCCGGCTCAGCTGGCGGATGTGGTGGCCGACCCCAGGCTGCCTCTCCTCGGCGTCACGGCAAAACAAGCGCCGGTGGTTTTTAAGCAAAGCTGTCTTACACCGAAACTCGGCGGGGAGCTCCCGGTTGCTTTCTCGGTTGAGGACGTGGTAAGCGACCGGGACGGATCTCACCTTCGAGCTGTGCTGCTCTCATCTGGCTGCTCTCTAGGTCTCCATGGGTTTGCTCCAGAGCTGTTTTCCAAGGGAGTTTGTTTTTCTGCTGGTGGGAGGAGGAGAGGAGGAGCAGTTCGCCTTTCTGTTGCAAGACCAGCTCCAGGCTTCCTTTCTGCAGGCCTCCTGTCTCTGAGGTCTTCTCCTTGGAGGCATTCCTGGAGCCATCTGGATGGAGCAGTCAGTAGATGTCTGTGTGGATGTGCTTGGTGCTGGAGCTGGGAATGCAGGGTCAGAAGTGCTGTTGGCTGTGGTGTGGCATTGCTGCAGGTCAGCGCCTGGGGGTGCTTCCAGCATCGCTCTCAGACTCCCCTTCTTCCTCCTGGTTGGAGACCAGGCAGCCAGGACCCAGCAGCTGCAGGCAGGGGAAGGAGAAATAAAGCACACCAGCAAGTGCACGTGTCCAAAACAGAAAGCGAGAGAGGCAGAATGGCTGCCTGCAGTTGTTGGTTTAGTGTGGGGGCTACCCTGAGGTCGGGCACAACACTGAAGAGTTTGCTGGAGACTTTATGGTAGGTAAGGCAGCAGGCTGGGAGCTTTAAAATAATTTTAAAAGGTGGGGGTGGTGAGGAAGCTTCTTCCTTTTCCGTTCCGTGGGGCTTTCTCTGTGTGTTGCCAAGAACTTTTCTGTAATACTGTGTTCAGGAGCGTGGCTTTAAATTAGCAAATCTAAATGAGCCTGGTAGACTCAGGTTATTTGGGGTAGAAGGATTTACCAGGAAGGGGATGGAAATAGTGCTCTTGGCAGTCCCAAATCAAGGGATAACACAGAAGCCCTGAGACTCAGGGTGCTTTCCCTGGCTCTCCCTCCCAGCATCCACACAGGAGCAGCAGGGACATGTCCGACTTTCCTGGTGGGCAGCAAAGGTTACTTTAAGTCCTGTAGGTTGGGCCTAAGTACCTCTTCAGTCTGCTTGCTGCATGAAGAAGTGTTTTAATGAGGCTACTTTGGGGTCTGTAGCATTTCATTTATCTAAAGATTTGCCTGGTGCTGCCCTGCTCTGCTGGGGTGGCTTATGGTGGTGCTGTGGCACTCTTGGTGTCTGGCCTTGGCAATGCTGCTAATGTTGGCCTCTCCCCCCAAATCTGATTTGCCAGAGCCCCTGACTTTCCATGGTCTTTCTGCTTCCTTGATTTCTGCCATGACACTGAATTAATGAAATCTGCAAAGCTTCCCAAAGTACATCCATGTGAGAACCCCTGAAGCACAAGGAACAATAGGAAAGTTGATTCTAAAGGAAGAAAGTCCTTCCTGGAAGCACTTGGAGATTTGAAAGGTCTGGAGAGGGTGCTCTGACAAATCAGCAGATTTGTGGGGTGGGAGGAAGGTTTGCAGAGGGCAGGAAGAGATGTAAAGAGGAGGAGCAAAAAAAAAAAAAAAAAAAAAAAAAAAAAAAAAAGAATTGAGCAAAACCCAGCAAAACAATGGAGAGGAAAAGGAGCAACATGTAGTTTGGGGCTGCAGGGTTCTTTAGTTGTTTTGTTTCAGGTGTCTTGGAATTGCCCATGAGCAGGTGCTAGAAATTTGAGGTCAGGCTGAGGGGCTAAATCACATTTGTGTGATTCAATGGTGGAGAATTCAGGTGGCACCCACTGGGTGCTGCTCCTGTATCTATGTGGAAGGTGCAGTGGTGCTGGCACCAAGGTGCCTCCTGGCAGGTGTCTTTAAAACTCTGCTAGAGAAAATTGTAACCTCTTCTGAGCCATAGAATCATTTAGATTGGAAAATACCCATGGAATCATCAAGTCCAACCATCAGCCCAGCAGTGCCAAGTCCATCAGGCAGTTTGAAGACAGCTCATGAACCTTTCTGGTGTTTGCACTTGAAAAACTCTGTCAGAGCTCGCAGTGCAATTTACTGGAGTAACTTTCTGAGCAATTAATCCACCTACGTCCTACCAGGGCTTCTATGGTGCCTCTTAACAGTTCATCACAGGGCATAGAAATTTGTCAATTTTAATCCTCCTCACTAATTTTTAGGTTTTGTTTTCTCCTTGTAAAACCCAACACGGATGTAAGCAAGGCAGAGCAGGTCAGAGTCACTTCAGGCCATGCCAGCAGGTTCTGAGCTCCACCAGCCATTTTCTGACGGGGTTAGAGGAGGCAAAAGCTCAGCTGAGTGTGGGCAGCGAGGAAAAGAAAAACAGATGGTTCTTGGGACATGCAAGAGCCTTTTTTTTTTCTCAAGGGCACAGCCTTTGAGCCTCCCAGACGGGTAATTCTTGTTTATACGCCCACAGAAAGTGACGGTCCTGGTTTTGGGCCTATTGGTGTGTCTTCCCAGACACGATGTGTTTGTTTTGTAGGTGGATGTCAGGAGCTGCATCACTCTTCTATTTAAATATTTATTTTTAATTTTAAACCAGGACAAGTGTGAACGTGGGGAAGCTTGTTTGTAGGCAGGGATTCTGCTTTGGCTGGGCCTGGAAGAGCTGATGGGCTCCCTCACTTTGGATGTCTGTATGTGTCCCATCTGTGGCTGGAGTGGTGGCATGTTCTGTCCTGCAGAGCCCCCCTGGCATCCTGCATGGATGGAACGGACTCTAAAGCAGCATCATGGGCTTGCATCCTCCCCAAACACTGGATTTACAGCAGAACAGCCCTGTGAGGATAAGTGGACACTGTCCAAGTCATGCTCTTCTTAACATGGCAAGAACCTGTCTGCAGACACCCCTTGTCCCCAGAGGCTGAGCTCTGGGATGGCCAGGCTGGAGTTGGGGCTAGCAGAGGTCTTTTTTTCCTGGTGTTTCCCAACATTGGTCAGAACAGAGAAGGAGCAGCCCCACACTATTGCCTGAGAGTGGGGAGAAATAAACTTGATTCCAAAAACTATAACAGCTTTCTAGGCACAAGAAGTGGCGGCCATAGGACACCACAATTCCCCTTCCCCCTCCCGTTGGTATTTGGCCTTTTCATCTTTTGTGCAAGAGCGGTTGGTTGTGAAGTAGGGGATCTGCTTTTCTTGGCTCTTCCAGGACGAATGTTTATAATCTCTGATTTTCTTCCTGACTTTCCAGAAAAACTCTCATCTTACTGCCTGATGGTCAAACATGTTGGGCCTTGATGGTCCCTTCTACTCCACAACTTGCTGGAGGACAGCATGACATCCATCCATTTCTAGGCTGCTCTTTTCACTTCCAGCTTGGGAGAGGGGATCTCCAGGCTCAGGTTGTTGCTATTTAAGCTCCCAAACTCTTTCTTTGCCTTCCATGCACCTTGCTGGGGCAATTCCTCAGCTTTCCTAGGGCTGGAGCATGTTGATCTTCACTACATCAGATCAAATAATTTCTGTTGCAGCTGTTGGGGCTAAGACCCGTACTGATTTATTTTTTTCTGTAGACCCAGAAATTCCTTTTTTTTTTTTTTTTTTTTTTTTTTTTGAGGAAGTTAAAGCTTTCTTGTTCCAGTTGAGAACTGTTCAAAAATAGACTCCCAGGTGGAATTGGTTCTTCTAAGGTAAATGTGTGTCAGTGTTACCAGGGTTATTCTGTGACAGGGTTTTCTATGCCATTGCTGAAGGTCTTAGTTAATTAGATGATTAGTCTGCTGGTCAAGTATCTATCTGCAAATAAAAAATAGCAGTTAAATGTAGCTGCCTAAAATACTGCTGCTGGAATCAGTCTGTGGCACAGAGCAGGAGGGCTTCTTATTTAATTAAAATCAGGAACATACTGTACTGTACTCTCCAAGGGTCAAGGAACAAAAGGGACGTGCACATAATAAGTAGCAAACTGTCCTTTCAAACCCCCTGAGCTCAGCCCAGGAGAGCTGTGTTTAAAGGAACATTTTCAAGATAACATTTGTGATTTTTCTTCTGTCCTTTCCCCCCTCCCCCCCCTTTTTTTTCTTTCCCCATGCTGCTGTGTGGACTGAAGCTGAAAGTAACCCGTGACTTAATTTTGTTCTTACCTGGTCTTGCTCTTGGATTCACAACTGTCATCAGGACCGCTTGGATGCCAAAAATCTGTGTATGGGTGCTCAGTGGCTGGGTTGGGCTTGCTGGGGTCCTTTTCCAGCAGCCAGCCCTGCCTGCAGCCCCCAGAAAAGGCTGGAGGCAGATTGAACAAGGGGCTGAGCTACCATTCCAATGCAGTGTGGGACTGGGAGATACTGGGAACCTTTCGGGGTGGGCAAAGCACTGAGCTTTGTGGCCCAGTGCTTCCAAGGAGGAATACCTACATGGGTTTTTATGAGTTGTTCTGTGCTTGCTTGAGAGTTCCCACCAGCCTGATGAGCTCTCCTGTGTTTGTTCCTGCAGGACGTCGCGCTGTTGGAGTACCAGCATCATTCCAGGGATTTTGCTTCCCACCTCCCGCCGGGGTCTATCATGCAGCCGCAGCGGCGGAGGCCATCCCTGCTCTCCGAGTTCCAGCCGGGCAATGAAAGGTACTGACTGCCTCCCTGCCTGCACTGCCAGCTTTTTGTGCAGGGCTGTGGTGGGAGCAGGAGGCTTGGGAGGGACCCAGGCAGCGGGATGCTGTTTCTGGGTACTGACCGTGCTCAGGCTCAGCGCCAGTTCAGGTTCCTTCTGCTAATCCAGTGGCACCTTTGCCTTCTGGTTTCCTACCTTTGACTGTCATGTGTTTTAAAGAAGTCTTGAAAAAACAAACAACACAAAAACCACTCCCTCACTTCTGTGAAGCTTCACTTTGCTGTGACTGGTTGTGTTGGCTTCTTCAGCATAGGAAATGAAGCCGTGTGTGGCTCGGGTTTGGTCTGTGGCTCCCGAGGCTGCAGGGAGGAGTGAGAGGAGCTCATTTCCTCCCCCATCTCCGCTTCCTCTGCTGCTGCTCTTCCTCCCCGCTTTCATTGTTTTTGTTTCTCTTTCTGCATTGCCCTCACAACTTTCTCTGAGCTGCTTTTTTCCTATCTGCTCCCTTCGTGCCTCGCCCTGTGTCCCTGTTTCCTGTTGTAGCCTCGTGGGAGTCTGGCAGCGTTTTTAGGTGCAAGTCAGGCAAGTGCTGTAGCTGGGAATGCTGTACATGCTTTAACCACAGGGGCTGATTTGTTTGAAGGACATCACTCTCACTCTCTGTTTCAATGCAAAACTCTGCTGTCTCTCAGAGTTTCTCTTCTGCATTTGATGCTTAGTGGTTTGGGAAAAAAACTGGCCTGGAATTGAAATAAGAGCCTTGCTACAGTAGATACACACAAAACAATTCTTTTAATGCTTGTTCCTTAGGCTAAGAACAAAACCAGTGCAGAGTCAGAGATGAATCTGTTTCTCTAAAATCATCATTTTTAGGGGAGAGGAGTAAGAACTCAGGGTGCTGGATGCATAATAAATACAGACAGGGTCCTCTTTTTCTAATAGGTTGGGTTCAGCTTGGTTCTCAGAAGAAGCAAACCTGTGAGAATTTGGAGGCAAAAAGTAGCTTCCAAAGTTCATTTTGCATCTGGATGTGCCCTTCTGGGTTATGCCTGTGGCACCTGCATGTACAGAGGGTCGTGCCACTTTTGATAACCCATAATTTATTGCAGCATGTTGCACTGCCTTGGCTCAGTTTGATTTCTCAGTGCTTTGATTTCTTAGCACAGAGTAACACGGTTAAGTTGGAATTGGGTCAGATTTAGCTAAATTTGGGGGAGAGGGGTAAAGAGGACCCAGCAACATGCTCCTGCCTGATTTTGTTTTTCACACTACTGATGGTTTGCAAAATGGAGAAGCAGTTCTGCTCTCCAGTAATATGCTGTTTTAAAAAAATGTATCTTGGTTTTTCTGATCACTAAAAAAAAGCCCAACTGCAAACCTTGGTGTCTGCTGTACCACATGCCTGATCTGGTGTGGTCACCCAGGCATCTGCCTTTGGCTTACAAATGTTTCAAAGTCCCCAAACTTATTTTTGTGTTGACAATCACTTAAATGTGGGTAAATGGTAATCAAAGTTGTTACAATGTGTTACACATCCACATGCTTACTATGGTACCTCCTTTTCAATCTGAATGGTGGTGTTTTGGCATGCTATAAAAAGGAACTATTTTAATAACTTACATTTCATCCCTTTTCCCCTTAACATTCAAAAAATAGTACTTTGCAAAATTTTTTTACTATTAGCAAAGCTAAAAATGCTGCTTCAGTTCAGCTGACATCTTGTGCCAGAAGGCTGGGACATGGACTCATTGAAATTTTTTGGGGGCATCTGGGGATGCAGAAAGGGGGAGGGGAGTCTTTGAAGAAATTGTAAAGAAATTTTCAGTCCAGTGTAATTAGTTATTGAGGCGATTTGGATTGGGTACCATTGAGGTTGGGGAGGTGTTAGTCTGTTTTTAAAAGCCAGCTGCCATTTCTCTGCATCTTTAAGCTCTACACTTAAAAATCCATTCTCTGTGGGCTTTGCTGGTTCACCTTTGTGGTCTGAGGAGCTGCTGTAACACAGTTCCTGCTGTGTTGTAAGAGGAGCTCTTTGGGTAGTGGTCACTCACCTGAGGGGTCCAGGGCCATGACCCTGGAGCTCCTGGAGCAGATTGGGTTGGTCATTGGTGCTCTCCCCAAAAAATAGCTGTGGCTTTTCCTGATGCAGAGCAGAGCCTGGATGAGGGAGGGTGGAGATGGCAGCCGTGGCTGCAGCTGAGTCCCCTTGGCAGGCTCAGAGCCTTGGCTTTGTTCCTGGGCTGGGATTGATGGTTTCGAGCAGAGGCAGCTGGCTCTCAGCATGAGGGGCTGGGAGGAGGGAGACCAAGGCAAACAACATCCACAACACGGCACAGGGGTGAGGAGAGGGAAGCACAGGGGTGTGCTGTGGCTGAAAGGAAGACCCTCGCTGTGGTTCCCTGCCTGACAGCCCAGCTGGCACTCAGTGATGGTGGGCACGTGACAATCCTCCCCTTGAAGCAAGTGTCAGCAGAGGGGAGCCCTTCCAAGCCCCCGTTGCTTCGGGAGTTCAGAGGAAGCAGCCTGGCTGGTCGTGGTGCCTGATGCACTTCCAGGATCACTCTGCTCCTTAAGGATATCAGCTTGCAAGTCTGGTGCAAGTGGGATGTGGCAGGCTGACAGCGCTGGAGATGGAGCCCTGTGTGCATTCCCAGATGGACATCCCTGCCCTGCCATCACTGTGCCTGGCACTCACCCAGGGCACTGCCTACAGCTGGAGAGTGGTGCAGCCCTGTGCCACTGGCTCCCAGTTCCTCTGAGCCCACCTGCCTGGTGAGTGGCTGCTGTTTGCCTTCCTGTCCTGGAAACGGCAGAGATTCACTTGATGTGCTGGTTTTGAGCGTGGTATTGGAGGCTTGACCCTGGGGAATGCTTGAAATCCCACAGAAATCATTTGGACTTGCTTGGATGATCTTCCTACAGCTGTGCATGTTTTCAGTCTCTCCTGGCTGCAGTTTTTCTGTAGCCACCAGGATGGTGGTTAGCTGTGATTCAATGGAAAGGGAACAAGAGGTGAAACGTTTCACCACGGGCACAGTGTGTTAAGGATGAATCAAATGCTGTTGGCAAAAAGGTGTCGAGTGGTAACTTGCTGGAAGGATTGGAATGCTGCATTTTGGGGCTCCCTGAGCAAGAAGCTTGTTGGGAAGTTGCAGACTGCCCTTCTCCACGTACGTCAGAATCAAGAGTTGTCATCACCCCTTGGTGGTTGGGCAAAGAATTGAACTCCCTGTGCAGCAATTCTGGCTGGAAGAAGGAAGGAAAACCTGAACCACGCTGAATCTCTTGCTGTAGGGAAAATTGGCTCTGCCTGTCTTTGCAGGGATGTGCTGCTCTCCGTGATGGTTTTTCTGGTAGCAGGCTTTTTCTTGGAAGGATCCACAGACTTCCCCTGAGCTTGTTCAGTTGGCTGTGCCAACTGGTCTGCAGGAGTGAAGAGAAGTATTTCAGGATCTGCTGTTGGTACAAGTAGTACCATGAATACTTGCAGTGGAATGTCCTGGCAAGGTGACAAGGATTAGGGCTTTTTTCCCCCTCTTCTATATATATTTTGGTCCTCAAAAGAAGTGAGAAAAACTGGGTTGAGTGTTAAATAGCAGGTTCCAGAGGGTGAGGGATCTGAGAAATCAAGGAACTGGATTTTTCTTACTTTTCATATGTGTTAGGATTTTAGAGCAAGGTTCCATATTAATGCAGGAATGCTGGGGTGGATACATCTCTCTGCTTCACTGGCAGAAAATGTGCCTGTAAATAAATGGTATGTGTGTTAACACAGTGTATTCCACCTTCATCCAGAATAAGATGAGTCACTATTTTCATAGAAGATTATTTTCCCAGTTCAGGAGATCATGCTCCTCTTTGGGAGCCTTTCTGCTTAGCAGGCACAATGAGTCTGAAGAGTTTGCCCAGTGTCGATCTACAGGGTGACATCCAGGACACATTAAACAGCTGCTGTGTTTCTGCAGCCATCTGAGATAGCCCTGTGCAGTGTGGCACATGGAGAGCAGGCTGGATCACTGTGCCTCTTGTTGGGATTAATCCTGCTGGCCCAGGAGCCCAGGGAGGGTGGGAAGCTGGGGCAGCGTGCGTGGTGCTGGAAATCACACGCTGCTCTCAGTCTTCATCTGTGCTGGGCCAAATGGCACCAGCTGCTCCCAAGGTAACAGCACGACCAATTTGGGTTTATTTATGGTTTTTAATTAAGTTTCCATTTTTAAAGGTGGTCCTTTTCTCAGTAGTGAGCAGCGCTGCGGCTGGAATCCCCACAGCCATATATCTGTGTCTTTCACGCTGGAGATGATGTGCCAGGAGCTGCCTTTTTTTCCTCCCCATAATTGAACGCAGGAAAACAACATCTGGAGAGGGCAGCTGCTGGTGTGTAGGCACTTGGGGACAAGCCTTACCTTGCAAGCTTGGGTGTGGGCTGCCTGGCATGCCCGTGGATGGACATGGAGGATGGCCAAGGGCATGGGATGTCTCTGAAGCCGTTGGTTCAGGAGGGTTCCAGCCACCCAGGACTGCTAAGAGGGCTTTACTGGCAGGCTGCAGTTTTGGATGCCTGGAGAAAGCATGCAGGGGAGCTTGTGGAGAGAGAAAAATTCCTTCTCTTCCTCTTAGGTGAGGCAGTGCCATTGTGTTAAAGCTTCTGCTGGTCCTGTCCATGAATAATTCAGACTCTTTGTATGGGGGTCTTCAATATGCAGGTTTTAAGTAAAGCATCTGCTCTTATCTCAGTTGCAGCTGGCTTGGAAGAAGGTGGCTGAGGGGTTGTGCAGGGTGGCCAAAACGCTGCTCCCTGCCCTTGTGTGGGAATGCACAGCCCGAGCATCCCAAGGATGCACATGGGTGCTTGGTCAGAGCTCCTGAGGACCTGGGAGTCCTTCAGCTGGGCCACATGGTGAGCTGAGCATCCTGCCTGAGGCTGTCCCACACATTTGGCTTGGGAAGACTTGGTCCTGCTGCTGGCAGACTGCTGAGGGTGTGGGAGCAGCTCCATCTTCCCGCCCAGACATGCAGCTCTTCCCATCAAGTCACAATGGTTTATCTCCTTCTCCACCTACATGACAAAGGGAATATATCAGCTGGTCCTGGACCTGTTTTGGTAGGTGGCTGGTGGCAGGTTTGCTCCTACAAAACCTCCAGTTCCTCTCTTTAACAGGTCCCAATTTGCCCAGTCTCACACTGTGGCTCTCATTAGCTGTAAAGAGGTTGTTGAAACCTCTGACAAATCTTAGCGTTGGCTATAAATAATTCACTTCAACACCAATGGTTTTCTATATTCCTGTCTCTCAAAAGCGTTTTATTGTCTGTCTGTCTGTACCTATGGGGGTTGGATACTCTTTTTAGAACTTATTTTTGGAGACAATTTTCCACCAAACCATCTTAGCTGGAGGAAATAAACAGCCTCAGTGAGGTGGTCATTTGTCTTGATTCTGGTTCCAGGAGAATCAGCCTGGTTATCTTGTTTGGCCCCATGGTGTAGAGAACAGTTATTTGCAGATGTGTGCTCTTGTTGGGAAGTTGGTGGGAGCTGGTTCAGAATTGCTGCCAATGTTTTGAGCCCTTGGTGCAGCAGGCTTCAGGAAGTCAAGCTGGGTTTGCTGGGTGTTGCAGAGTAGCCATCATTCCTCCTGTAGCCACCTTCTGCTGCTCTGCTGAGGAAGAAATGGGAAAGTCTGAAGAGCAGGGGAGGCTTGTGCTGCTCTGAGGGGCCAGACAGTGGGTTATTGGAGAGAGCAAGCCTCTGGCCTCCTGGAAGGTTTGCACTTGCCCATTTCCCGGTGATTTGGCTTCAGGAAAGTACAAGTAAGATCCCTTATGATAAGATGTCATCATGACTACTCTTACAAGTCCCACCCAAGGGCAGCTCAGAATATCTTGTTGATCCTCTCTCCCCAGCTCGCAGTTTAGTGACTGGACTCAATGATTTTAGAGGTATTTTCCAACTTTAAAGGTTCTTTGTTTCCTTGATACCCAGCTACCAGACAACCAGTGTTTTCAGCCCATCTTGTACATTTGCTGGAGAGAGCTGCAGGTACCCCACATTGCTGTAGGATTTTATCTGCTGATGCCTTCCTTACACCCTCTGAGTCTGCTGAGGAATCAGCCCCGGTGAATGAGTAACGCAGCTCTGCAGCTCGAAGGGTGCGATTCGTTTGTCGGATTAGTAATAAACCAAAGGTCTCATCTTGGGTTATCTTGGTTTTCTGGACCTGGACCTACCCTGAGCAGAGCTGTGTGGGGGTGGTTGGAAGTTGGGCAAACTCTGGGCACCCAGCCCTGTGTGTCAGCACATCTCAGGCTGCTCTGCTTCTCTGAAGTATTCAGTGTTTGTGGTGAAGGACTCAGGTGAAGACTAACCTGCCCCACTTCGTAATTAATGCTGGCATTTGCTTTGCTTCATTTAATTATGTACAACTCACATGCAATTAAAAACACTCTTTCCCTTCAATGAAGTAGGAATCTCTGGAATAAATCAGATGAGTGGGAACTATTTGGAAAATGCAGCAAACCCCAAACTCGGTGTAGTGGGAGGGTTTTTCAGGCAGAGTCATTTTTGCATTGACAGCAGTGTCATTGCTGTATAAAAGTCTGTTGTAAAGAGCTCGCTGCAGGTGTGGATGTGAAGAGTGAAAGGTGTGAAGGCTTCAAGCAAAAGCATTTGTGTTTGCAGCCAGGACAGGCTGAGCGGGTTGGGCAGAGTAATCTCGGGAGCGGCTGGAAATTCCAGTGGATAAAGTTAATAGCCGTTCCAGTGGATGTGGAAATGGAAATAAAATAGCACCTTATAACATTGCAGCTGCTTTCCCTGGCGTGGCCCCTGCCTTGCTGTGAGTAACTGCCTTTGTAAAGCTCAGTGGTGCTCTTATCTTCAGAATCCATGGGGTTTTTCTGAGTGGAGCAGTTGTGTCAAGTTCCTGACAACTGCAGAGGTCTTGGAGCCGTCCGTTGTCAATTAGCAGCTTCTTGGTAATATGGCCTTAAAAAGAGGGGAGAAGTGAAAATAAATCTGATTTTTAATTGCCTCAGTAGAGCAGGACCTTGGGTGTTGGAATATTTTAGCACCTGCCCAGCTGAACAGTTGCTTATTGTTCCTGGGTTTTACAGCAGAGCCTGAAATGCCGATGTGCAGCTGTGGGCAGGCAGGGATTTCGTGAAGGGCTGGGACCAGGCAGCAGGAAACCTGAGAGGTGCCAGGAGAGATTTCTGGGCTTGCTGAGAAAAGTTGAGGATCATCACGGAAGTGTTTGCAGGTGAAGCAAGCTGTGCTTCAGTGCCAGGTTTCAGGGCTGTTCAGCTCTGGAGGGTTTGCTGTGTGAGCTGTACGTTCTGTCTGGGATGTTGGAGCACCAAAGGCAGTGCTGGAGCCTTGCCATTCTCCTGTCCCCTTTTTGCTGGGGAGGAGGAAGAGGATGAGCCAGCTTCTGTTTCTGTGTGTCAGCAGCAAAGCTGCTGCCCAGTCCCAACGCCAAACCCACAGCAGCAGAGCTCGGCATGCATGTGCTTTGTGCCTGCTGTTGATGTTTAATTAAAAAATAAGCCCCCCCCAGTTTTATCTTGTTTACCTGGGGGTGGGCTAAGGTGGTCATGCTGCTGCAGGGGAGGGCATAGGGCAGTCAGTGCTCAGGGTGGCAGCCCTCAGAGGGTGGATTTCTACAAGATCCTCTCCCTGGACGTGATCCAGAGCTGTTACAGCTGCTGGTTTCAGGGCACTCTGGATCCTTCCCTTTTTGCCATCTTCTCTGGGATTTTTAATGTCAGCAGTTGCAGTTTGTGGATGGGGGGCTAATGATGCATAAGACCCCTTGTATTCTATGCTTGCTCTTTCTCCCTCCCCTTCAAGCAGCTCCAAAGGCTGTGAAGTTTGTTAGTGTTTAGTAACTGGGGAGGACACTTTACCACAAGCTCAGGAGAATTGCAACAATCTTGTTTAAGGGGAAAAGAAAAAAAATCCCATGTTTTTTCACAAGCTTTGACTCTCCTGTGCTTCATTTTATTTTTTTTAAGAGACACTTCTGCCCAAAGTGTTAAAAACACACCCTTGGAGCTGCTGCAGCAAGCATAGTAAAAGATTTAATGTATTTTTGTAGGATCCCTTTACAATTCCCACAAGAGAATCCTGCTAAGGAAAACAGAAGTACAAAAAAAGTTCAACACTTGTTTAAAAAAAAAGCAAAACCAATCCCACTCTCCAGGTATTACCAACTGCATCACATTTAACAGGTAAAAGAGAAGTTTGAGCTCGATGTGACTCGTTGGTGCAGTTGCTATCACTGGATAATGTGCCTTTACAGCCTGCCAGGTCTGTGTCAGAGACGTGCAACTACACGTGGCTGGTTTCTTTCCTCCCCCATCCTGGAAAAATAAATCCCTACTGTCTAGCCATGGAGGAATTGGCATTTTTTCTCCGACATATAATCTTTGGTATTCCTATAGAAGACACTAAATATAAACACTGGGGCAGGTACCTTTGACTAAATAAGCCAAATGTGGCAGAAGGGGGCTCTGCCTGGTCTTGGAAGCAGGGGAGGATTTATGGGGTAGATTTGAGGATTTTCCAAGCTTTGCCTTCTTTTGACCAGTCCTACCAATATGTCATGACAGGGAAGGCTCAGACCTGCAGCACTTTGTCCCAGCGTAGGGACAGCCACACTGGTGGATCAGGAGATGACAGAAGGGCTTTCCAGGTGACACAGCAGCAGTGCTGAGGAGGGGGACAGCAGGGTGGCCCCTTGGGCTTGGAGGGTGGTGGTGGTGGTGGTGTTGCTGCTCCAGGACAGCAGAGGTCTGCAGAGACCTGAGATGTTTGAGTGCAGGGCCACCTGGCCTCCACACATGGATCCTTCTGGAAAATTGAGCCCTGTCCTCCATTAGTGGTTTGCAATCGTGGAGCAGGGGAGAGCAGAGGTAGTTTCTTTTCTAAAGGCTTCTTTCCCTTTGTCCCCAGATCTCAGGAGCTGCACCTGAGAACCGAGGGGCATTCCTATCTCTCTGACCTGACCAAGCCATCGGACTTGGAGTTCATTGAAACCAAGAGGCCACGGCTGGAGCTGCTGCAGGACCCCCTGATGCGGCACTCGCCCCTCCTGAACCAGAGCCAGCAGGGAGGCACAGAGGATCTCTCAAAGGTAAGGGGCTGGGGGCCTGTGCCACCAGCTGGCTGTGGGCTCTGCATTTTGGGCTTGTGTAGAGCTGCCTTTGAGGCTCTGAGCTGCTGCTGAATTCAGTGTAAATCGTGGTTCCCAATGCACCAAGCAGTGCTTGGAGGCACTGGGTGGTTTTCCCTGAGGTGGGGTGACCGTGTTGGGGGAACAGAAGCATATCAGCTTTCCCCATAACTGTTACAGTCATGGGCTTTTTTTACTGGGCTATTAGATGCACAAGAACAATTTGGAAGCTCCTGTAGGCTGAATTAAGGATGGTCATGTCTGGCTTTTCTGGATACTCTGCCTTGATTTGATTTTTACTTGACGCTTCTCATTTATCACATCTCTTTATTTAATATTGGTGTTTGAAGGGCTGGAATCGGTTTCTGGTGGTTCTTTAATATAATCTTCCCCAGGAAAGCCTCCCTTGTCCCAGTCTCATTTAACAAAGCAAATCGTTTACTTACAATTGTCCCCTCTGCACATAAAATAAATGTTGCAAAGAGAAATCCCTTGCTTGTGTGCCTGTTTGGATTTACTTTCATCTTCTCTTAGGGTAAATTGTATTTGATTTTACCTCCAATTTGGGCATGCTCCTAGTAGGCAGGAGAGTCTTGCTGGATAAATGTGCTGGGTGCAGCTGCCTCTGATGCCAGTGCTGAGGGTTGGTGCAGCTGCAGGCTGGGCTTGGGAATTGCCTGAGCCCTCAGTGAAGTGAAAGGGAAGTCATATTCATAGCCAGGAAGATGGGAATGGTTTGCTGTAGGAGCTGGGTGAAATCACAGATGAATAAGAAAACTCTTCCTTGGGAAAGCTGGGATGTTCAGACAACACTGGGAGGCTTTACCTGAGAACCCTCTGACCTCTCTTCAATGAGAAGGATATTTAACTCTGGAGTAGTCCAGATGCCAAGGGAGGCCTGAAGGCTCTGAAGCATCCTCAGGGGATGTTGGCTGGGTGGCTGATGGCCACAAAACAAAAAATAACCCTCTCCAAAAATATGTGGAAGCCAGGATGACTTTTCTGTCTTCACATTATTTCTACCAGCAGTTCTGTTCTGCTTCTCACTAGAAAACCATGAATTGTCTCAACTGTTCTTAATAGGCAGAGCTGCTCTTGAGGAATTAGTTCATCAGTTTAGGGGCTGCATTTGCTTCTTGGTCTGTGACACGTTTCCAAGAAATACATGCATTTTATGGGGCTTAGAACATTTGTTAATGAAAGAGAGAGAGAGCTGAAGTGCAATTCAGCAAGACAAGATTATGCTTTTAGTGGAGCCATTTGTAATTTTAGAGTCTGGAAGGAAGAAGAAAATGTGATGTCCTTGACTGGTGAGAGCCTGAGTGGAGCTGGGATTAGTTGCTCTAAACTAGCAGGGGCTGCATCAAGAATGGGTTTGATGGAGCAAGACTGGATGATCTCAGTGCTGTTCAAATGGCTGGGAGCAGAAGGCAAGTCTGGGACACTGGGTGTATCAGCCTTTGCAGCTTGGAAAATTGGGTTAATAGCAGTCTTTTGGTGTTAGTCCTGAGCAGTTGTGCTCAGACTAGTCTGTAAACTGCTGGTGGACATTAAGGTCGTGGAAAAGCTCCTGAAGCAAATGTGTGCTTTGCTCTGAACCTCAGCACATTGGAGGAGCTGCTCTGGCTGTGGGTGCAGGGGAAATGCAAAGAGCCCTTTGAGCACAGGTCTGGCCTGTGGACACATGTAGAGCCTCTTCTTGCACCCACACTAAGCCAGCTATGGCTGAATTCAGCACTGGGCTCTTAGCTCACCACCCAGGAGAGATGATAAAGACCTTCCTGAGAGTCTCTGTGCAGAGGCAGACGTGTGTCCCAGAGCAGTGGCACACACATGGTGGCAGGACATGTGTCCCAGTGACCAGAGCTGGAGTTTGCTGTTCTGTCTGTGCTGCTGACTCAGTGTCTGACAAAGTTGTTCAATACTTTATCTAGGGCAGCTCTGCCAGCTGGGTGACCACGTGAGCCCAGTATTGCTAAACACACTGCTGGTTGTTTAGGCAGAGTATCCCAGGAGCTGTTCACTTACCCGTTACCCCATTCCTCATTGTTGCAGTCACTGCGTGGGGAGGAGCTCAATTTACTCGCTGGGCTAATAGTGCTAGGACTGGTTTTCATGGTGATTTTGCAGATTGAGCTCATTTTTGCACACTAAGAGCTCCACAAAGCCCTCAATAAAAAGAGTAGGGGTTTGGTTACACTCTCTGGGCGCCAGTCTGACTGTCCCAGGGGGTATAACTATAATGGATTTTGCTCTCAGGCAGTGGATACATCTTGGTCTCTCCTGGTTTCAGAGCAGCGTTGAGCTGAGATGCAGAATCAGGTCTGTGATGGGATAGAAGTTTAGCACATCCCTGATAACCATTGATAACTGGATTTACCAACCTTCAGCCCAGGGGGGAGAAGTCAGCACCATTCCTGCACGTTTCCAAGGCCTTTGTTTAGAGCTATAATCTATGCTCTGAACACAGACAGAACAATTGATGGGGCAACTGCTGGTAACAGGCTTCAGAGTTTTTCCTCCCCTGAAGAGAAATGGATTTCTCATGTCTTTTGTTCCTCATCTACCTCTCCCAAACAGGAGGAGAGCTGGGCCCCTTAAACCCTGTTCAGTATCACTGCAGCCTCGCTCTTAGCAAGGCTGTAAGGAGAAGCTCTTGGATCAGTGCATTTTCCCTGGAGAAAATTTTGGGCAGCATGCCTTTCAAAAGCAGCAGCTTTCAGCTAAATCTCACTCAGACAAGTAAAAGATACTACCTTTCCTTATGAACCTCACATGGCTCATGTAACACTGGTGTTTCTTTTCAAGCTGGAGGCTGAAGGTTGTTTTCTTGCCTGCTTTATCCCACTTCAGCATCTTTTTCCCTGCTGTTGCAGATTGTCATGCTGCTTCAGTGCTGTGGTCCTGGGCTCCTGCTGCTGGATGTGGCCTGGAGGGCTGTGGTCAGCTCAGTGTGCTGGGGAGAACTGAAACCTCCCCATGCCCTCTGTGCCAGGTGGGGCTGAAGCTTTTCCCCCAAGAAGGTTCTCCCTTTATCTGGCTGACAGTAACCAGAACAACTAAAGCAGGGCTGTTTTTTCAGTCACTGCAAGCCTGGATGTGGGATTCACTGCAGAAGCTGCTCTGATGTGGCTTTGCCAGGTGTGTTCTTGGCAGAGAAGCAGGAGTTGGTTCCCAGGACCCTTGGGGCCTCTGCTTTCTTTCCAATCAAGTCACAGACCTTCCTCACGTAACAACAGCCAAGAGAAAAGCAGAGAGCCCCAGAGCAGGCCAGTGATGATGTGCACCATCCCTGTCCCTGCACACAATGCTCAGCTGGTGCTGCCTGTGATCCTGCCCCACAGGGACAGTGAGCATGGCACGTCTGGTCAACCAGCGCCTGCTCTCCCCTCTCCAGAGCTGGAGCTTCATCCTGCCTTTCCCCTTCCATCTCTTCTTATTCCTGTTATGCTTTCACTGTTCTTCTCCCCATTTTTAAGACTGCTCTTCCACCACATATGTGGTTTGCTGCTCCTTCCTATAGGGTGTGAGTCAGTTGTGATCTGCATTTAGCCCCCTTGCAAGGGCTGGCTGGCTGCACTTATGAGTGGCCTATTGCTGCAGCAGGAATTCACTTACAGGGAACCATGTAATCCCACGGGAATGGGGCTGGGTGGAGGCTTAGGAAACCTGAACCTTGCTGCCATCTGCCCTGGCAGGCTGCTGGTCACAGGGTAAGTCTCTTCCCCTCTTCTCTATCTCAGATTTCCCCATCTGTACAAGGGACAATGCTACTTCCCTCTTTTGTAAAATAATTAACAACTGTGGATGGAAAAAGGGCAATTAAGAAGCCATGTGTTGTTAAGACTTGGACTCTGCTTTACGTTGTGCAAAGGTTTTAATTTCTTCCCTTTCTGCATGAGCATTTTTGTTGTGTTCTGGACTGAAAAATGGAATAAGAAAAGTGTATGGTGGGGGGTAGTCTTGGAAAAGACAGCGCTAAGGTCAGGAAATAGGTATGGCAAAACAGAAATTAGGGCAGAGGTTATTTTGCTTTCATCCATATCAATGTAGCTTTAAAAGCAATTAATTGAAAAAGGAGGAATTAACACATTTGAAATGCCTTTTTAATGATGCATTGAAGCCAGCAGCGTACATGCCAAATTTCACACTGGCTGCCCGTTCCAGAGCCCAATTTACAATGAACTCCTGGAAGACAGGCTGTGGGATGGAAAAGGCTCTTGGCCAGCCTGCTAACTCCTGCCCTGGCCACGGGCTGGCAGGGCACTGAGGACAGCAGAAAGGCCTTTCAGGGGCTCTGCTTCCTCCTCACTGCCCTGGCCAGTGCCTTGGTAGTGCCAGTCCCTGGTGGCTGCTCCATCCCTTGACAAATGCACCCGGGGAGAGGAATGAGAGGCTCAGGTCTCTGGCAGCAGGGTTTGCCCTGCTATGGGGTGGAGGAGCAGTGCCACAGCTCCCAGCACAGATAGCTGGACTGGCTGGTAAATCACCAGTTGCGTTTCTGCTCCGTGGCTTTGTTATGGGAACATTGATCTGTTGCTGGGATTAACCTCTCAGAGTTTCCAGTGGGTTGGTCTCGCAGTTATTAATGAAACTGGCTGGAACTTGTGTTGACCTTGGCAGAGGCCCCAGTTGGCTTGGAGGTAACTGGCAAAAGCATAATCTCTAATTGAGTAATCCAGGGCTGGGGGAAGGGAGCAGAGGGGGTGGACACACAGCAGGGCTTTGAACGGGGAGAGCCGCGCTGCTCCGCCGGGATGCGTGGGAGTGGAGGGCTCAGCACGGCGCTCAGCACGGCGGTCGCCGAGGGAATTAGCAGGCACAGCCAGGCAGCAGCTCGGTTCCGGCACCCCAGGCTCCCTCCTGGAGAAAACAGCCCGGAATTCCAGCGCCTCCCCGTGATTTATTGCTGTGGAACAATAGCGCAGAGGGGCCGGAGAATGGAACAAGCTGTGAGCGTCGGCCGTCCCTGGGTGTGTGTCCTCCCATAGCCTCTGAGTTTGCAGCGGGGATCGCTCTGGGCTCTCCCTTCCCCACGGGAGGTTTGTTTTCCACTGGAGCAAAAGAGCTCTGGGCTTGTTTCTTGGGCTTTTAGGGAATGTCTGCAAGCGGGGACGGAGAAACAGCGCAAGTCTGGTTTCCGCAGCCGTGAGAGAGGGAGATGCTTCCTTGGCCAGCTGTGGCTGGGCCCACATCTGGTGGGGAGGGGCTGGCTGCCAGCAAACCCTGCAGGACACCCAGGCAGAGGGATCCTGTGGATGGACAGGGGACACACCAATGCTGCCAGCACCCTGTTGCTCCATCCCAGTTATCCAGAACCCAAGTGAGATGCAGAGACCTGTGCCAGTGCATGGCTTGACCAGCCCTGTGGGAAATTAAATTCCTCAAACACTCTGCCATGGAAAGAACTTATTGTCCTGAGGGCTGTGGGGCACTCCATGCAAAGCTGCACACGCCGTGTGGCCTCCCCACCGCTTCTTGGAGAAGTGGACTTCTGTAGAAGTAGCTCTAACCTCAGATCTGAGCAGTGAAATGAAACAATTTTAGTGGGTACAAACACACCTACGTCTTTCCTGCTTTTGTCCTCCTTCCCCTGCAGAGCACAGCAGTTCTTGTTAACTCTGCTTGCAGCTGGGCTCTCCCTGTGAGGCTGAGCCAGTGGAGTTGAGCACCCATCAGGAACAACTGGTGTGGGGTTGTCGAGTCCAGCAGCTCAAGTGGAGCTGGGGTTGTCGAGTCAGGAGGATCCTCCTGTGACGTGTTTGACTCCCACCCATCTGCTGTGTGCTTGCTCACACTGTCGACTTGTGCCTGATAAAAATCTGGTTACAAAAAAAATTATTTGGTGGGGTGGGGAATTTACGTTAGGGGAGCAATGATTCAAAGCTATTTCTGGGAAGATGAGGGACACGTTGGCATTCTCTGTCATTCCAAACATATTTCAAAGCTGAAATATTTGCGTTGTTCACGTTGCCACAGCACAAACACTTCTGGCTGGATTACCCCCCCTGCTTTCCTCCCTGCTCCGAAGATAATTTCCAGATCATGGGAGGATGGGATGAGTGTTAGTGTGTCAACTCCTGCTCAGCTGCATGTGAACACACATCTTTGGGAGTGTGTGCCTGTGGTGTGCAAGCAGAGGGGCTCTCCTGCCACGCCTGGCAGTCCAATCCATTGCCCACTGTGCCAGGATGGCTGCAGGCGGTGGTCAGCCATGCACCAGTGTGGACAGAAAGCCAAGGGAACAGCCTGAGGAATGTGGTATCTGGAATCTCCATCCCAAGCATGGACTTCTGCTGGTTTCATTGGAAAAACAGATGCTTTTGGGCGTTGCATAGTCCTTGTGAGATGTTTGGCTCCTCCATCTGGACCTGGGCTGAGGGGTGAAGGAAAGCAGCACCAGCATTGCAAGACAACTGATTTTGTTCCATTTCTCAGCTGAAGTTCCTGCAGCCAAAGAACTGAACTACAGTGTGAGAGACTCGAGTATGGCAGGAAAAGCCCTCATGTGCTGCAGAAACATTCCAGAGGCAGGATGTAAAAACCTTTGACCCTTCCCTGAGCTGCCTGCAGCCTGGCTCTCCCCTGCCCTGTCTGCTCCAGCCTGCAGCAGTCCTTGAGCCACAGACAGCAGTGCCAAGGCTCAGTGCAGCTGGAAAACCAACAGGAGAACTGATGGTGCCTCAAGCACAGGTGGTTTCACACTTCTTCAACTCGTTTGTGGTGACTGACATCCAAAACAACCTTTTAAATTGCCTTTCAAGCCACAGCGGCGGCAAAGGACGGTGTGATAAGGCTGACTGCTTCTAGGGAACCTGCTTCATCATTTACATAATTGGACTTTTCTGTTCCACTCAGTCAATATTACAGGGCTCGCACAGTGCGACATCTCACCTGATCTGCTGGAGGGAAAGAAAGTCCCCTGACTTTGTGTGCCTCACCCCTGTAATTGGAAGAAATATTTTTGGCTCTGTGCATGCAGTAGGCAGTTTGCTGAGCTGGGTGTGCTGTGTGGATTCATGAAGACTTTTCTTCTCCATCTATGAAGTGTTTGTATGTGTTGTATGTATCTATTTTATCTGATAGCAAGAATTCTAATGTGCCTTGTTTTGTCCTGGAAATGTAGGAGAGAGGGAGCTAGTTTGCTACTTTGTCAGTCCTCAGGTGGACTTAGGAAATATTGTTGGTATGGCAGGAACTGATACTGGTCTCCAGAGCATGAGGATGGTGCTGGGTGAGGATGGCTGTGCCAGCCACCATTTTTGCCTTGCTCAACAGATTGTGTTCATTTGTGCTAAAAAAGAACCCCTATCCTTGAATAAAAGCCAAGGGAAGAATTTGATCCTGGTAACAAGAAGGACATCCTGGCTATTTTTTTCCCCCTTGCAGTCTGATGCTGATGTGTTTTTCTTCTTTTCCCTCATGTTCTGGGAGGGGCTGTGGGTGCTGCTGGGCAGGGAGCATTGCTCCTGCTCCCACCAGACCCAGGCACGCTCTGGGGTGGGTTATGTGGGATCTGTCCAGTTAGTGCAGGCAACCAAGCAGCAGGAGGTTGTTACCAATTTGCAAGCATCTCACAGATGTTGTTCAGCATCCCTGCATGTCCCTCCTACCCAAGGCACTTCCTGGGAGCAACTTGGGTGACTTCTCTGTGGACATACAGCACCGAGCACATTTTTGATGTTGTTACTTCTCCATGGCTGGGAAGTGCAGCCCATCAATGGTCCTGACTCACACAGCAAAAGCCAGCGAGTTGTGACACCCATCAGATTGATTCTGGGTGCTGTGTTTTGAGGAGGAGGGCATTTCATGCTAATACCTTCCTTCCCAGCGTGGGGTGGAAGCTGTGGAGGAGATGCAACAGCAATCAATGGTGTTTGCTTGCTGCTGCTCGAGGGGATGGAGTGGGGGAGTGATTTCAGAGATGGATTTGGCAGAGATGAGGTGCTGCTCTTTGTGCCTGTGGTGATGGAGCTGTAATAACATATTGAACATGGCAACAGCCCTTGCTAAAGCTCTGTGACTTCACGTTCGTGCTTGGTGGAGCCTCATCTCTTAACAACACCCTTAGCATCCATAACAAGAGAGGAACTGTGGAGTGCCAGAGGGCCTAGTTAAAATCACTCGCTGAAAACCTCCTTTCTTTTTGGACCTAAACTTGCTTTTTAAACAGAAAAACGCCTTGGCTGTGTTTTAGGCAGAGCACATTCAGAGGGTTTTTTGGCTCCTCAGCCTCGTGCTGCATGGGGGGGCCGGGGGGCGATGGACGCTGGTGTGTGTCAGGAATGCTGGCTGCGTGCTCAGCGAGCAGAGAGGGGTTGTTTCAGGACAAGCTGACAGGCCCTTGGCTTGTTCTGCTGCTCTCGAAAAATGTAATTCTAATTCTTGGCACCTTTTTCCAGGAGGATAAGGAGCGAGAGCACAGTGGAGCCTGTTCGCTCTGTCCTTGGAAATGGGCTTTTACCCAGCAGCAGAGCTGGCTCAGGGCAGGAGCAATGTGCTCTGTCCTACCCCACGTTTGGTGGAGCAAAAGTAGAAATCAATGGGGGAGAAGGAGAGTGGGATGAAATGACCTGAACCACCTCCTTGCAGTCCTGACCTCTGTCTAGTTACTCTTTGGTCATCTCAGTGCTCTGGCAGAGCATTTTCTGAAGGTGCCAGTGTTCTGCCCAGGTTCTACTTGCCTTCATCTGGCCTTGATCCTGCACCTGGTACCCTTTCCTGAGAGGAAGAAGCCCCCTGTCCTCTGGCAGTGCCAAGCAGGAGAGGAGGAGATGGGCAGTGGTTGTGGTGTTTTCCAGCCCTCTGCTGCATTCTGAGGGGTTCTCCCAGGGCTGCAGAGCCCATGGCATCCTGCTCCAGCACATGCCCACAGTGCACTTCTCTGCACTGTCCCCTCCTCTGCCTGTGCAGTAATGCTGCCTTAGGCTTGACTTTGAGCAACGTGCTCTGGTCACTGCCCCCACAGGGTCTGATTTCTCTCCTCCTGTGCTGTTCCCTGAGGAGCAGCAGTGATCCTTTCTGCCTTCTGATCTCCACTTTGGATGCTGTTGTTCCCATGACTGCTTAAAAAAGAACCATTGCCTTGTGCAGATCAAGCTGTCCCACGTGGTTACGTGACCAGAGCAAGCACAGGCTTTTATTTCAAGCTGGTTTTCAGGTCTGTGTTATTTTATCTCATGCCAGCCATCTCAGGTATGATATAGAACAGATTGCCCCCAGCAGCTAATGTGTCTCTGCCTCGGCAGCAGACAGAGTGGCAGATGTAAACACAAGAACATTGCAGGCTTTCAAACACTAAAAACTCCTAAAGAATAGGCAGGTATGTGTATCTAAATATATACAGTGCATTATATGAAAGGCTTTCAATATGTTTGCAGAGAGATTTATAAATTTGTGGATTCATGTGTGCATACTTTCTATAGGTTTTTAAGTAATTGAAAACCCTACATTTTTATGTGTATATATATATATATATACACAAATACATATCTATATATTTATATATGCTGCCTCCTATTCTTGTAAGCTTGTTTTTTCAAAGGCTTCTTCTAGCCCTTGTTCAGTGATTCTGCCTTCAGCTGCCACAAGGAAAGACTCCCAGTCTCGAGCAAAGCTAAATATTGATTTGAGTCAATCTGGGTGCACTTGGAGACATCACTAGTGTTCATGAATGCAGCATAATCACTGATTGGAGTGGGGAAATTTCATCATAAAGGCCCCAAAAGGGAGGTTTATTATTGCTTTCTTCCAAATGCCTGAATTTTATTAGCTTCAGTCATTCTTGGCAGGGCAGTGGAATGGGATTTTATAGTTAGCAAAGGAAAAGTAAACACAGTAATCATTTCACAGCCCTCTGCCTGCCAAACCAAGATGGAAATTCCAGCCTTGGTGGGAAGCTGCTGCTTTGCTAACAGATAATAACAAATTCACTGTGGGCTTATTCTTGCTATGGGAGCTGAGATGTTCAGGTTTTTCTGTAATGCCCTGGTGTGGGGAAGCAGAGGTGCTTCATGGTTTTCTGCAGGAACAGGCTGGGCAGAGGTTTGTGGTTTGAGCAACTCCCACAGACATTCACAGGTGGAAATGGTGTTTCTGCTCTGAGCCTTTGGGAACTGCTCTGTCTCATGCTCTTGCTGGTTTTTGGTTTTTCCATGGTCAGTCTTGCTCTGATGGCAGAGCTGAGCGATGCTGAAGGTGTCAGACTTTTGGGACACGCCAGTGCTCCATCACCTGCGACCATCTCTAACTGCTGAACGGGGGCAAAAAAGTTCTCCATGGAAACCCAAAACTCTCACGTAAGGTTTGTGTTGCGTGTTTTCCTGGGCCTGTTGAGGTGCAGGGCTGGCAGCTGAGATCTGGAGCAGCACCTGCCTGTGTTTCCTGGTGGTGGGGGATGCTGTTTCCTCCCACCCTCCTGCCCCGCCGGCTGGGGACGGCGCCGGGAACGGCCGGCGCTGTCCCCCCGCCACAGGATGCGACCTCCTGATGGCAAAGCAGGCGGAGCAGCGAAGGAAATGGCTCCTCAAACAAGCAGTGAATGTCGAGGCAGCCCCTTCCACGTGTCTGCACAATTATTGGAACAATAAAGCATTGAGAGCAGCCGGCGGCCGGCCCTGATGGATGGTGCAGCTGACGGCTGCTGTGCACCACCCGTGCCCCTGTCAGCACGGATCCTGCCGGGGTGGGGATGGCAGCAGCTGGGGCTGTGTCCCACGTCCCCTCCTGCGTGTGTCCCGAGGTGTGTGGGGTGTTGGGGATGGTCAGTGGATGTGCACTCTGCAGCCTTAGGGGCTCTCAGGCTGCTGGTGGATTCTGCAGGCAGAGGTGTTGTCCCCGCTGTGTCCCTCATGATTTTTACAGCTGAGAGGTATTTGATGTCCTGCTTCATATACCTGGGAGCACAGGCAGAATGAAGCTGTGCATTAGGTGACCCTGAAGGCATAGGAGTGAGGAGGTGGGGACGTGCAGCTGGCAGGTGAGCTCCGTTGGGAGCAGTTACTTCAGTTTGGTGGCACAGTTGGAGATGGAGCTGCTGGGTTTGAACAGGGCTGTGGTGCTGGGTTGCATCATCCTGTGCTGGATTTGCTGTGAGTCTTGGGAGAGTTGGTGGTGACCTTTGCTCGCTGCAATGGCTCTTGCATGCAAGAGGTGGTCTGGGTTGTCCCACAACACACCTCAGCTGCTGCTCAAATAATTGTAGATTTTATTTGCATTTCCTTTTTTCCATCGATCAGTCTCCTCCTCAGCAGGCAGCTTAGTCTCCGGGATTTGGGGAAAATGATTTTGGGTGATGGTTGTGAGCTGCCTTTAAGTGTATCTCACTTGCAGCAGTAGTGGTTAAATAGAGCTGTCTTCAATCATTCCCTTCCCTCCCCTCTAAATCTGATTCCCCTTCAAGCCAACTTCCCAATATTGATGTTGTGTGCCACCCTGATTAACTCCCAGACAAATCCCTGCTTCCCAGGGCTGCTGAGTGCTGCCCTGTGTGTATCCCGCTGGGTTGTGTGTGGCTGAGGAGTCCCTGCTTTTCCTCGGCCTCCTGCCTCCTCCCTGGCAATAGGAGGAAATTTAAATGTTTCTGAAGAGCAACATTTCAATTTCAAAAGCTGTTCGTTCAAGTGCGTCTGGAGTGGGATTTCTCTCCCCCACTCCTCTCTGAATGGGAGCTTTAGAAGTCTCATTTCCTCTGCTTGATAACACCAGACTGAGAAGGGCTTTTGTCTTTTCATTTCCCCTCAATTTTTTATTTTTAAATCAGTGAGGTTTGGAGAAGCTGGCGTGGTGGATTTTCCCTCCCCCCTCGTCTTTGTTCATGTGCTGGAGGATGCACCTGGCATCGCCTAGTGAACGAGCTGGAGCTTCCTGGGGCACGGCCCACCTGGGAGCACCCTGGCAGTGGCTCCTGGGAGCAGAGGAGGTTTACTGGCATGGCTGTGCTGTGGAGCTCCTGGAAGCAGAGGAGGAGGAGGCTTGCTGCTGTTTCCGTGCTGTGCACTGCCCTTCCCAGCCATCCAAATGTGTCCCAGCACCCCAGCACAGCGTTGGCTGTGTTGGTGCTGAGCCTGCCTCAGGATCTGGCCCCGTGTTTCCCACCCATGACGCTGCAATGGCTTCAGTCCTGCTGACTGGTTGCCTGCCTGCTTTTTTGGCTGATGGAGCTTTTCCAGTTGGCGTGAAATTATTTATTTTTGACGGAATGCTCAGCGGAGAGCAGATGTAAGCAGATGTAGTGCCCAGCTCCCACTTCTGCAGGACTGATGGGTGTGGATGTAGGCATGTCCCAGCAGTGCAGTGGCATTTGTGCTGTTCACTGGAGTATTGCACTGGCATAAAAAGGGAATTTTTTTTCTGCAGAAGGCTTTTTTACAGCACTTGAGCTTGCTTTTTGCATGGCATCTAGGCCTGGAGGGCTTTCTACCTGCTTGAGGGACAGCTGGGATTTGGCAGGGACTATTTCAGCATCTTCTGTTAGAGGGAATTTGCCTGCTGGGATTAACATGGACCTTGATGCTTCTTCACTGCCTGGTTGACATGCTGGAAAGACTCAGAACTTGCTTTACTGCGTGTGGTAATTGAAAGAGGATGAGTGGTATTGAAAACCAAAAATAAATTGGGAGGCTAAAGCTTTCAAAGGCATGGAGTGAGTGTTCCATTCCCCTAAGGTTTGTTGGGTTAGGTGACAAGGTGCTTCCTAGGCTGCTGCAGGACATTTGGGGATTGTGCCTGCACCCCCAGGTGGGGGACCCTCCCTGCCTCCCTAAAGAAACTCCCTGAGCAGCAGGCACAAGTAGAAATGCAAAAACAGGCTCTGGTGATGATTCACAGATTCCTGTGAAAGCTGCCCCAAAATCAGCTGACCCCAGGGAATTCAAGGGAGGTTTGAACCCCAGCAAGGAGGAACCCCGCTCTGCCATGAGCTCCCCATTACCTTTAAAATCTGGTTCTGCAGCCGGGGGTGACCCCGCTGCCTGGCTGAGTGCCAAATTGGGCAATTAAAAATTTCCCTCCCTGCCTTGGCACGTGGTGTAATCGGAGGCGTTTTTCGCAGTTTGGTCCTTTTTAAGAGGCTTCAAACATGCACTCGTGTGTGCAGTGTCAGCACGGGTGGCTGCTGGCTGAACAAATTACTGAAAGAGCATTAAAGTTGCAGATGGAGGAGTGGAAGAGCTTGCCGCTCTGTGGGCTGCTCTGATAACCTTAACTTGTCCTGCCCTTGTTTGCTGGAAGCAGCAGGAGCCTGTCTCTGCTGTCCCTGCCCCTCTGTTCTGTGCCTGGGACAGGCTCTGTCTTGTGCTGAGCGGGTCGCTGGCTGCACTGCTCCATCCTTATCATCTGGTGGGTGGTCTCAGGCTTTCTTTTACCTGCCCAAACCATGCATTTATTCACAGCTCTTTTGAGGGACTCGCTATTGGCCTGGAATGCTCTACACATGCCAGCATGGTCCTTCCATCTCAGCCTTTTCCTTCCCTTTGCAGAAGTGCAATACCTTTCCTGCAGCTTCCCAGAACCAGGACTCCACTCTGCTTGCCTGCTCAGTTCCAAGTCATTCCCCTAAGGCAAGCACCAAGATGAGATTTTTATTAATTTTTTTTTTCTTTGGCTTGGACACTTTTTCAGTATTAACAAAAGGCAAATTGCTGGCAGAGAGTCTTACCAGATGTATCAACTGTACTGAAGATGCTCAAAGAAAAAGTTCCCAGAATCTTTCTGAATGTTGCAGAAAGGCATATTTTCTTGTAAACTTGTTCTTGGAAGTGACAGAGTTGTTTTGGCTGAAATTCTCTGTATAGGGGGGAAAAAAAAGAAAAAAGACTGAAAATGCCTGAAACCGATATTCAGCATGGAAAATTTCAGTCCAGACAGTTACTGTTTGAAGAAACTTAAGGTCAACTGAAAATCCAGGAATTCAGAGTAGGCAGTGTTGGGGAATTCTTAATGAGAGGTGGAGCAATTAGCTCCTCGTTGTAATGAGTAGATGGGTAGGTGAGAATTCATCAGTCCTCTAAGTCAGTGGGGAACGTTCGCATTCAATGCAATTATTATCCACTAATGGGGAAACGCAGGAAGGGAATGAGAGGCACAGCATCCATTTGTCGGGTAATGCCTTCGGCGGCTGTGGGAGTTTGCCCGAGTAGGGATTTCGGATTTGACCCGTTATTTTAGGCTGCTCTGAGTCCGTGAGCCGCGTTCAGTGGTGCTGCTGTGGAATTCTGCAGTCCTGGGACCCAGAGGCAGCATCTGCTCACTGTAACACCCCGGAACGGCTCTTGAGAGCACGAGCAAGTTTTGTGAGACCAGATACAAGGCTTTGGTTACTGCATTTAACTGAGGCTCTGGCTGGCGAGGTTTTACCACCCTCGTAAATCTGCCAGGGAGGGAGGGGTCAGCATTTGGTACTGGTTTTGCAATTAAATTGCTTCAAGCTGTTGAAACATTGGGGAAGTTTTTTGACCTACTTTCGTGCAAGCTTTAGAAATTGTTGGGATGTTTTCTGCTCTGTCTGCGTGGAATTCAGCTGGATTACGGAAGAAAGGAATTTCATGGGCCTGCTCATAAAGTCAGATTTATTTTAAAAAGAAATTAAATTTAAAAAACCCCTCTGGTTTTGTCTTCAGGCAGCTCCTTGGTCTCCAGCTTCATGAATTCCCATGAGAGCACATAGTGGGCTGCACCCAGTGAAGGTGATCCCTGTTCTGCACATGCCGTGGAGAGTGGGGATGGAGGAGGGAGGTGGATGATGCCTTGGTCCCACACCTGGCATCCCTCAGGAGCACTGGTTTGCCTTGCAGGGGAGCACCCATGGGCTCCTGGCTGCTGAACAGCACCCCAGGTGCTCCCCAGAGCACACCCACATCTCCAGCCCACTTGGCAGCCCTTGGAGCACACTGGGACACAGCCCAGCATGAGCCCAGCAGTATTTAAGAATTAAAACCTCGTTTGAAGGGCCAGGCTGCAGAAAGAGCCGTTAGCACAGCAGATGGCCATGGACAAAAGAATTGCAGTAACTCGATGTACTTTTCACTGCTCGGACTCCCTGACTTTTTGTACTCATGCATCTCCCTGAGGAAACGAGACATTAGTTTTCAGTTCCATAACTTTTTCCCCTGTCAGTGCTGTCATCCTGGGGCTTAAGATATGTCAGAATGTGTTGGACACTTTTCCAGTTAAAAAACCAAATTCCTTTAGTCTGTATTTGACTCACTTAGGAGTTTTATATGCATGTTTTTACCTAAAAACCTGGCGGGTGGAGGAGTGGGGTGTTGCTTTCCTACTCGGTTCTCATCCTAGGGAGTGTGGGAAGCCCTGGGGGCTCAGTGTCTGCTCAGAGTGTGATTCTACTCATCCCTGGGTTTCTGGACAGGGAGGATGAGCTGCTGGCTCTGCAGTGTGGCACAGCCCCACATGGATGGGGTTTGGGAGGGATGTTGGCTGGTGTAGTGCTGGAATGTTCACTGGCTCAGTGCTGCTATGAGAGGCTCAGGTGGCGGAGGCATCCCCACAGGGAGATCCCCTGATCACAAGTTCTTGTGAAGTTTTTTGGGAATTAAATTGAGCACAAATTGAGTGGCCACAGCCTATCCTGCCTGCTTTGGCAATCTTCTCCAGCCCATGAGGACATGAGATGTGTGAGTGGGCAGGAGCTGAAGATAACACCTCTTAATCCCTCCTGGTGCTCCAGCAGGAAATGCTGCTGCTGGCTGATAATTAGAAAGTGAACAGACTGTGGAAGAGATGATGTTGGCATCCCTAAATCTCTGTCCTGGGCTTGGGGGAACATCACTAATGATCTGGATTAGAGAGGCAGAGAGACCCGGGCTCACTGAGGATGATATGTAGGGCAAGCAGCGTGTGCTGTGCAGGAGATCCCGAGGCTCGTCCCAAGCAAGCAGCTCTGTTCTCTTGGGAGGCACTGGTGGGCTGTAGAGGTTTGGAAGCTCCACTGTGGAGTTTTGAAGAGGCAGCTGACTCAGTGAAGGGATCAGCAAGGTCAAAATGCACTTTGCAGCGGGAGGTAGGTACAGATGGAGCAGAGCTACGGATGTGCTGTCTCCTGAGGATGGGAAGCAGCAGACAGAAAAGTCCCTTCAAGAAGGCTGGGCTGCATCCAGCTGTAGGTGCTGAGCTGAAGCAGGGCACAGACACTCTTTTAAATCCCTCCAGCTCACATGACTTCTTTGTGAGTATCACAAGCCGGGTCAGTAATGCAAAATAAGCAGGTGGAGATGGCCTGATGCAGTTTCTGGTGTGTCCTGGGACCACGCTTGGGGTCCCCAATGTAATTTTTTCTTGTGGACCAGATGTTGGTGTGTCTGAAGGCAGGGACATCAAATTTACCTGGAGACTTACTTGCTCTTCAAGACATCAGTAGGCAGTTGGCTTATCCTTTTCCTTCCTCTCTTACTTGCATGTTTAAGTCACTGCTTAATAGCAAATAGCAGGCTTGATCCATTAGCTATGCTGGGAATTTTTATTCCTAAGCATGTAGAAGAAACCCACCCCAAAGTCTGGCCTTGCTCTTTGACAACCTCCTCAGTGATAATTGTTTTCTTCAGTGCCAGCACCTCCTCTTGCTGCGGGGAGGTTTGTGCAGCCTCTGCCCCCCTCACACCCACCCTTGTTATCATATAAATCACAAAACAAGGCCAGGGATAAACAGGAGCTGCAGTAGCTGTTAGCCATGTGTAAAAACAAATCACATGGAAACAGTATAATTACTGAGAAAATATCAACTTGAGTAATGCAGTAATTGTTTCCTTCCCTCCAGCAGATTTATTCCACCTCTCACGGCTCTTGCTGGTTTGGAAGTCTGTGACTTCACGTTAATAAGAGGAATTTCACATTTCACACTGCACTTGCTCAGGGTATGACACTGTCTAGAGCAGGGGAATATCTTTTGAGGGTTTCTTGAGAGCTGTAGGAAGCAGAGCACTAGTTGAAATATCTCTGACCATTGGGGTCTTCCCCATGCTCTGAGTGGACTCTGGTCTTTGCAAACCTCTTTTCAACCCACTTTTGTGATTTATAAAGGCTTCTTTTTGCCTTGCATAAATCTGTGAGCTCTACTTTTTGGATGACAGCACTTCACAGACAAGATTATTTTTTTCCCCTTTAGTTTTGTTTTTCCCTTTTTTTTCTCCTTGTCATTTTGTTGATTTAGAGAGGTGCTTGTGACATGACAGTGCCCACTATGTGAGGTCCAGGGACACATTGCTCCTCTCTCTTGCTGTAATCATCTCCTAATACTAGATGATGATGATGTTTCTGCTGTGGCTTGCAGCTATTTCCTTTACTCAGCTTTGCTGCTCTTTTGCTTCAGATTCTGCAAGATAGAAAGATAAAAATGTATCAAGAACCAGGTTTCCAAGGTGTTTTGTGTCAAGTAGGAGTTTAAAGATGCCCTGTCCTGCATATTGGCAGATGTGAGAAAGGATCATGTGTTTCACGTGCACAGTGAGGAGCCTTTCTCTCCTGCATTTTTGTCAGGTAGCTTCCTTTCCTTTAGAAAAACCTACCCACCTACAAGCCACTGCCACTTCCCCTTCCTGCGCCTTAATCTGAACGAGATTTCATGAACGCCTAATTTATCTTTTGCTTCTTGTGGTTGTCCTGCTCCTCTTGACTTGAAAAAAACCCCAAAACCACAAAAAAACCCCAGTTGTGGAGAACACAAAGACTTCCCACTGCACCAGACTGACCATTTTTGATGTCTAATGCTGGAAAAGTAAAACAAGATGGGATCTTTTCTTTCGGATTCTCCAGAAAACTCTCATGTTCTTCTAGCTTCTCTTCTGAATGGATACAACCAGCTTAGCCTTTGTGCCCCTGGGGTTGGATGTGGCTGAGGCAGGATGGTGAGAGAGGGGTTTTGGGGTGCTCCTTTGCTTTCTGTCCCTTGATGGCAGCAGTGGGAAGGGCGTTGGTGTCTCCAGGCGGCACCCAGCAGGGACAGGGTGGGGGCCTCACAGCAGATGCTGTTGAGATGCTGAGCAGTACCAGGTGGTATCTGCACCCTCAGCACGTTCAGCATGGGCTGCAGCAAGGCTGATGAGTAACCCAGAGCCATCATCCACAAGCCTGCCTAGATGGGGGAGCACAGAGGGGTTACAAGCCACCATCCAGCTCCATCGTGGCAGGAGGACCAGCCTGGGCAGAGAGTCAGCCTTGAGCTTTCAGGGTGTCAGCACAGAGGGGAGGGTGCTCAGCACCAGCTGGTGCAGAACAATAATGGCTTTCTCCAGGGCTGCTGTAATGAAGGTGGCAAAGTTGTGTGAACTTATTCCCTTCTTTGCCTCCTCCCCTCGGCAGCAGCTGCAGTGTGCTGGCTGCCCAGCCTGGCAGTGGTTTAGGGTTACAAACGGAGCCACCGCTCCTCTTCTCCCCCTCCAGGAAAAGAAATCCATCCACTCACTAAGTAAATGAATGGATAAACTTTTAATTAAGGCATTGGGTGGCTGCCAGAGAGGAGTGTCCTGGGTCAGGGTGGGCTGGTGGTGTGCCGTGATCCCATCTGTGTGGCTGTTAAACAGCTGTGTCATCCCAGGTGCGTTCACCCGTGGTGGGCAGGCTCATCCAGGCACACAGCTTGTGCTGGCAGAAATGGGCTCCCTTGCTTGGAGCTGCAGAGAGGAAGGGCGGGGTGCAGGAGAGGCAGCGTGGCTGCAGGATGCTCCTGGCATACCAGCTAGTTGGGCTCAGCAAGGTTGTTGCATTGCTGGGGGTAAAGCTGAATGTTTTGATGTGTTTTCCATCTGCCCTCAGCCTGGGGCCATTAGAGCTGCTCCCTGTCAGGCCACTGAGGTTTTGCTGATCTCTCCAGTCTCTGACTTGAAGGGTCTTGTAGAGCTGAAAGCCTCTTCACCTGGAATTTGAAACACGTCAGTTCGGTCTATTTTTATCTTGACTCACCTATCCCCTTTTTCTCCGTATTTGGATGGATGCATTCAACATCCAACACTCAAAGTATCCTCAGGGTTCAGGAAGAGATGGAGAAAGACTGCCATAAAGGAGCTAGGAGCCCTCTTTCCTCCCAGGGGCCCTCCTAGCCCCTTCTCCTTCAGCATGGTTCATGCTGCTCTTGTCTCTGTGGCACTGTCCAAGGAGGACGTGACTGTGGTGTCTCTTTTTTGCAGAGATGTGGCCTTGAGCCCTCTGATGTGGCCTTGAGCCTCCCTCAGTGGTGCTGGGAGCTCCTGAATATGGATGGGTTTATTGATCCTGTAAGAACATGAGCAGCACTCAAGGTGGTGTGAACCTCTGAGGCTTTGTCAGGAGGAAGAGCTGCTCTTGTGTCTCTGGGAGAATAACCTGGTTCTCTTTAGAGAAGCTGGAGGTTGTGGAGCACTGGTGATGTGATCTGACAGCTGGTACTCCCTAGTCTAGCAGGTTTTTTTGAGGGTTTTGTGTATCTCAGAAGGCTGGGAATGGGCCAGGGAGCTGTGGGAGGATGAGAGAAGGATCCAGAGTCTCCTGGGAGAGAGATGATCCGGTTGTTTTACACTTCCCAGGATCGTGGCCTGCCTGGCAAACTGGAGCCCGTGTCGCCCGTGAGCCCCGCTCACCCTGAGGCCGAGCTGGAGCTGCTGCCCGCCCGGCTCTCCAAGGAGGAGCTCATCCAGAACATGGACCGCGTGGACCGCGAGATCACCATGGTGGAGCAGCAGATCTCCAAGCTGAAGAAGAAGCAGGTAAGAGGCTGTGGTCTGGAGGGGAGCTCGTGTCCTTGCTTCTGCATGCTGCCACAGGCCCTGTCCTTGCCCCTGCGTGGCCACAGAGGGGAAGTGGCAGTGCCAGTGTGCCAGGATCATCTGTGTCCCTGCTCCCTGTTGAGACATGGGTGGTGGCTGCTGTGCCTGCAGTCTGAAGCTGGTAGTCACAAGGTGGGGAAGGGAGCTTTGGAAACCCAGCTTGTAGCTCTTTGCATGTCAGAGAACCTAAGAGAGAGAAAAAAAAGTGTCCTCAGTGCCTTGGCAGTGGATATGCAGGTGGTGAGCAGCAGAGCTGGAAGTGCAGCCTGGGTTGTCCGAGTCATCTGTACAGCCCAGCATAGCACAAGGTCTTCTCTTTTTCCTTTCCAGCAATTGTCTCTCCCCAGTGCTGTTGTTGCTGCCAGTATTCAGTACTGGGCTGTTTAAAACATTGCTGCAATCTTCCAGTGCATCCAGTCTCCTTTCTCTGGGGCTTTCCAGCTCTGCAGTCTTGAGCAGCATCTGATCCAGCTCCAGTCAGGGCTGTGCTTGAGCAGGGATTTGAATCTGATCTTCCTGGCTGCAGCTTTACCCTGCACAGGAGCACTTCCCAGTAAAAGGATAACCCACTCAGTATTGGCCTGTACATAATTACCATAAAGCCATTAAGAGATTAATATGACAAAACCTTCAGGGACGTCCGTGAAAAAACCCACAGACTTAAGGGCTTTCACTTCTTAAAGCATAACACTTCTCTGCCTCTTTTTTTTCTGGTTGCTTTATTTTCTTTGCTTGGGATGAGTTTCTGAGCTCTCTGATAGCTGCTAACCCCAAACTGCCCAAGAGGAGTCAGCTTTCCCAAGGGGTTGTAGCTGCAGTAGGAATTTGGGAATTGGGAGTACAACACTCTACTTGGGCTGTCTGTTGAAGCTCCTTAGAATGAGCATGCACTTGCTCTTCCCCATCAGATCTATGTGTTCCCATACCAAACACAGTTCCTTTCTGTCCTGCAAGACAGAGCAGGAATATTTTCATTTTGTTTTCAAACAATATGGCTTAATTAATGTGGAGGACCCTTTTTTTGCATGTGTTGCTTCGTATCTGCAGAGGTTTCTGAGTGCTTAAGGAGAGGAAGCCAAGAGTGGGCAGAAGCAGCTGTGCTGGGAGTGTGAGGCAGCAGCCCTGTGTGCCAGCTCACGGGGCCCAGAGGAGCATCTGGAGCAGTGGAAACCACAGAGGTTCCTCTTGCTGGTTTTGGTGGGAGCTGGGTGAAGGCAGCCCTTCCTCCCTCCCTCACAGAAACTCAGACAAAATGTTGGTGTCCTCTCCCACCTGGCAGTCTGGCTGCTGGTCCATGTTTTTTACTCACATTTGAGGAAAGAGATGCAAACCATGGTAATTTCTTGCTCTGGAAAAGGGCTTCCCAACTGGGCTATGTACCTGGCAGGGCAGGTCCCTGTTGTGGCAGGTGGGAGGACTGACAACTCTGATGATCCACTGCCTGGCTTTTCAAGGACGCTGAGGAGCTGCTGCTGCTGCTGACAGGAGCAGCATATGCTCCTCACCATTAAAGTGAAACTGTCCTTCCGTAAGGAAATGGAGTTTTTACTGTTGGCTGCTCAGTTGCTTTATTTCTTCCCTAGGAACAAATTTTCTGATTCTTCCTGCCCACAAAAATGCTCTGTTAAATGGCAAAGAAGGTGAAAGTGACTGTTGGCAGTAAAAGTGTCTCCTCCCTTCCTTTTTATTCTATTTTTTTTTTCTTTATTGGCACATGGTGACAAAGTCATATGGTAGCAAAACTGATCCCCACCACTATGGCCTCCTTCCCCCTCTGGCTGTAGCCTTCCCCATCCCAGTCCTCCAACAGAACTAGCACATCTGGGAAGAAGTGTTTTTGGAGCAGGGGGTCCTGTCTGAGATGCTCCAGGAATGTTTTGTGCATCTGAGCTGTCAGTGCAGGAGCATGAGTGAGGAAAGCAATGAGCCTGGAACAGATACTGCTCCTGCAGGAACGTCAGTGGAGCAGGGGAGAAATTGTATGCAGCCAGAATATCCTAATGCTTTTCCCCTCTGTCTTTGGGAGGCCTTCTCAGGGTAATTAAACAATCTTGTATGGAAAGGCTGTGCAAAAAAAATCCCCACCAACCACAATCCACCATCTCCCTCTTTCTGGTTGTTCCAAAAAATGGCAGGGAAGGCTCTGCTTGGACTTTGCAAGAAGCAAACGTCTTCAGCAAGCTGAGAAACTTTCCCCAAACCCTGCACACCCCTGGCAGGAGGCCACCTCCGTCAGCCATCCCCCGCTCATTCATGCGCCATATGCGCTTAAATCTCTCGCTGAGTCCTCTCTCCCCCTCTTCCTGACAGGGAAGGATAATCCTTATGCATTTATTCCTGGCAGCGGTACCGGGGATCTGAAGGAGAAATAAACTGCTGGGCTGCTCTCTGCAGTGGCGCCTGAGCCTCCCTGGGCGCCGAGCTCAGCCAAGGGCTCTCCGGGAGTACAACACTCCCACCTGGTGATGGAGGTGGAGCCGGCTGGGTGGAAGAGCTCCAGGCTTTCCCCTGCCATCAGGCTGAGTTTCCTGTGTTCTCTCTGAGAACACAGTGGTTTTCAGAGCTGCCCTGTGGCTGGAAGGCTCCGCTCTCCCTGGGCAGGTGAAGCATCCCAGTACCCAGGTGATGGCAGCTGGGTGCGTGTGTGACAACCTTGCCTTCATCAGGCAGGTGTCTGCAGCACGGGAGCTGGCACATGCAGGAACGGGACCTTCCTGAAATGTCACCCACCTTCCCACCAGTGCTGCAGCCTGCAGTGGTCCCTCTGTAGCACATGGTTCAGCCAACGGGCCTCTTCCCTGGAGGGGGCACCTCTTCCACTTGGAAATGGGATGGCCTGTGGGAGCTGTAGGAGCCAGGGCTACGGCTAATGGTGGCATCTCGCATTCCTTCAACACTGCTGCCCTGTCTTCCATTTGGGGAGAGGAGGGAGGGAGTGTGGAGCCGTCAAGACTCATCTCTCATCCCGCTCTCTCCCTGTAAAGGTCACAGTCCCAGCCTGGCTTTTGTGGCAGACCTTTAAGAAATCCATTTTGTCCCTGTCTGGGAACCCTGACCTATTTTGCTCTGCCATTTCCCACGGCTCCCAGGAGTAGCTGTCGCAGCTGTGCTGCCTCCAGCCCCTCCTCACATCCTTACCCCAGCATCTGGCCCTTTAATATCCATACAGTGCAATGCCACAGCGAGTAGAGTTTAATTCTCTACTGTATTTCAGCTATAATTAGGTTCGTATTTTTTCTTCTAATGAGCTGTTTTTAATGAGCCTCCACTTAGTGGCAAACTTTTGTTTCCTGATAGGCCATCAAACCCTCTCGTCTGAAATCCCTTGCTACACACCCAACCACTTGGCAGAATTTTTGTGGGTTTCCAAAATTATATAGCCAAATTTTGGATGCTTTGACTATTTTTTTAACACAAATATTTCCCCCAAGAGAAATAGATGTATCTGATCCTTTCTGCTGGCTCGTTCTTTGGAGCTTTTGGAGTTTATCCCGTGGAAGTGAGAATGTGTGATAAGGTGCCTTAGGAGGACACCAGGGAAGAGCTGGCAGGACCTGGAAGTGCTGCTTCTGTGCCAGGCCAAATACTTTGAAACCCATGGTTTCAGCTGTGGCTTCCCAGGGAGCTCTTGTCCCCTGTCCTGTGGTTTGGGCCACCTGAGATGTGGCCATGCTTGAGAACAGCAGAGGGCTGGGGGCTGCTCCTGTGGCTGGAGCCTTCAGTGTGCCACCATGGTGTGGCTGTTTGCAGGCATGAAGGGAAGGATCCCTGCAGTGCTGGGAAAGGTTAATCCTCTTCCAGGGTGCAGATGGTTCAAGCTGGGCAGTTCCTGGCTGTTCTCACTCGTGGCTTGAGTAACTCTAACTCTATTGGTGATGCCAGTTTATGGGACATGGGCTGTTCAGTACTGCCAGAGCCTGCTCCCGTCTCTGGCTGGCAACAGCAGCTCTTTTGGCTGTATCTTGGTGTTCCCTATACTGCTGCTTTTCCCTCTGTTGGGAGAGGTATCCACCTGTGGGCAGGTGGAGTCCACAGCATGGGGTGCTTCATTCATTGAAACACCATTTTAGGAGTGTGAGTTTTCTCAGCTAAGCCATTAGACCTGGCTGGGTGCTTAACTGCTTTCTTGGGTTCATCTCAAGTGCATCCTCCTGCCCTGGTGTGCTAAAGGTGTCATCAGCAGGAGCCGAGATGATGGAGAGGAGGAACAGATGCTCACCTTCTCAGGCCACCAGCCACCACTGTCTGTGGGAGGTCAGTGGTGTGCTCGCCTCTGGTGCAAGCCACGTCCCAGGTGCATTTTCTTCCTAGTACAAGACTCACTTGATTTTCCTCATGCTTCAACAGGGGATGCTTTAGCTGCAGGAAAAAAACAACACAGATTTGGAGATTCAGAGCCTAGCAGGGAAAAAATCCTCAGCGTTTTTTGACAGCCGCTCCCTCTCCTGTGCCTGTGCTGCCCCGCAGCTGCCGCGCATGGCTGCGCTCTGCCTCCTCACAGGCTGGCCCCAGGAGGAGCCTGGAGGAATCTGTGATTTCCTCTTTCAGCTGAGCAGTTCCTCTAACTTACGGGAAGGGCTGGGATGTCTCCTCCCACCTCACAGTGGGAGAGACAGAGCTGCAGGTGGAATGTCAGGTTTAGCTGCTGACCACGGTGATGTTCCCAAGTGCAGGGATGGCTGGTGCAGGAGTCATTTAATCGAGAACAGTCATCCCAAGGCATGTCCTCCAACCACTTCATTGAAAGGTGAAGCTGAGGGTGGAGAGCAGCCTTGCTCATCACCCCTGGCTCCTCCACCTCTCCCTGCACGCAGCAGCAGCTCCAGAGGCAGGTAGCAGCAGGGAGCTGGGCAGGAGCTGTGGTTTCATTTAAGTGCTCCCAGTAAAATCGTTATTTCTAGCCTCAGGCCCGTTCCAGGAGGCTCCTTTGAGGCAGGTCCTCATCCTCCATACCTAAAACACGCCGACCCACGAGCACAGGGTCGGTGCCTGGGGCAGGCCAGCGCTGCGCTTGCGTGGCTGGGGCTGCTGCGAGCTCTCCTCCCTCTGCCCGTCCCTCCCCAGCCCCAGCCTGCCCGTGCCTCGCAGGAAGTCTCCTACCATGGCGCTTTCTACCTCGGTCACGGCACCACAGGCAGGCTCGTGTGGACGGGGATGGCTGCGTTTCTTGCTGTGACTCACCCTCCTCCTCCCCCCTCTCCTTCCACAGCAACAGTTGGAGGAAGAAGCAGCCAAACCACCAGAGCCTGAAAAACCCATCTCTCCCCCTCCTATTGAGTCCAAACATCGCAGCTTGGTGCAGATCATCTACGACGAGAACAGGGTGAGTTTGGAAATGATGGAGGTACAAATGTGTGATTGTGCCGTGTCACTGTGGCCAGGGATGGGGAGGTTGGTAAGGATCAGGTGGGGGATTTTCCTGGGTGTTACCTTTGGCGTGGAGGGCGTGGGAGTGACAGGAACCCTGTCAGGATGGTGCAGATGAGCACTAATGTCTTCTGGAGAACTGGCCGGGGGGTGTTCCTGGGATCAGCCTTAGAGATGAAGTGTTCAAGAGATGCTTCAGACTCCTCTCTGTTAAACAGTTTGCTTCATCTTCTCCCCTGGGAGTGAACCAGCTTGAAAGCTGCCTCAGGGGGTGGGCTTTGACATGGTGGGTGGGCTGCATGGATGGAGGGTGACATCTGTGATGCTCTAATACTGGCAGGCCAGCTGTGAGCTCTCCTGGCTGCCCCTAAGCCCCTCAGGCTGGAGCAGCAAGGATGTAGACACAGCCATAGCTGGATTTGTGGATATTTGATGCTGTAAATAGCATTAACAAAGGTCAGGCTGGCATCCCTGGCTCTGGATCTCTGCCTTGACCGCTCATTTATCAGCCGTTGCCTGTAATAGCAGCCCAAGGAGAGATGAATTTTGCTGTGTGCATCGGAGCGATGCTCAGAAATTGGGCCCTTTGGTAGATAATCAAGCATATTCATTTTCATTTAGGTGTTGGATAAAAAGGATGATTTTGCATAAAAGGAAAACTACCAGTCGCTAATTATTTTGAATTGCGAGGCCTGCGATTTCACTGGGAGCTGCAGAAATCCAGGTGCCTGACTCCTAAAAAGAAAAAAAATCGCCTACCCTGCTCTCCCAGGCAGTGCAATTTTTCTGGTTTTCCTTTTTCCATCTGCTTCTCTCCCTGAGCAGTAGGAAACCCAGTGCTGGCACGGTCTGTTGTGTGTGTGGGTGAAGGCTGAGGTCAATGTGTTTGAAGCATTAGCAAATGCCAGCTGGTGATGGCTTCACAGCACTGGGCTTTGGGGGCAGGTGCAGAGTGTTCCTCAAAGCCATTCTCACCACCAGGTGCCCTCTCAGGGGGTCCTGGGCTGGATGGCTTGTGCCTCCTGTGCAAGGGGGGAGGCTCAAAAAAAGTCAGCTCTCAAACATTTTCATTTCTGTTCCTTTGAGCCCCATCCTCCTTGGACACTCCTGTATAGCTGAACCACAGTACGAGGGGAAGAAATGGGTGATGATGGGGAGGCAGGAGGGAAAGGTGATCTTCAGCCATCACATCCCCAACAGCCTGCATTGTAGCAGTCCCCATTAGCTTTATGTCCTGCCAAGCCTCTGTCCTGCTTTGTCACCTCTCGTCTCTGCCCCTGCCAGCAGAAGGTCACTCTCTCCCACCACCTTCTCCACAGGAGACAGGATCTGCTCTCCAAGCCTCACCACCACTCAGGGTGATCCCTTGGCATTTCTGCCCTGTCTCATGGGTGATAGCAGAGATTATGGAGGGCAAGCATGGAGTTCTACATTCCTCCTGGAAAGGCCAGGGCCATGTCACCTGGGACACTGTCACACACAGCACTCAGAGCTGGTGGCATCCCTTTGTCAGTATCTCAGCCAGCTTAGTGCTAGGAGTTTCAGCATTAACCTTTGTGATGGGTGCACCCATTCCAGGTGGGTGTGCAGCAAGCAGAGGTCATGTTGGACACCAAATGTTTGTGTAGTTTCACATCTGGCACTGTGTTCATGTCTGAATTATCCCAGGGATGGGCAAACAATGGTTCTTCCCTGTTCTTGTAAAGTCCCCTTGCGTGTCGTGTGTGAGGAGCCAGCCTGTGGGCAGGAGACTCCAACCAACAACCTTCCCTTTGGCTTGATAGAAACCAGAGCAGGCTGCAGGCAGGTTCCTCCTTTGGAGAGGACAGGATCTGTCTGTGGGCAGCAGAGAACTGCCAGCATCCCTGGCCAGCTGTGATGGCTGAGGGGAGGAAGGACCTTTCCAGTGCCACAGCAGGGAGAGGCTGAGCTGGGCTGCAGGGGGGAGTGCTGAGTGTTGTCTTTGTGAGGCTGCAGTGACAGGGGTGGGAATCAGGATGCAATTGTCCTTCTAAAGAACATTCACGGGCTCAGCTTTCAGCCTCTCATGTACTGAATGTTTTTGTGCATTTTAGGGGTGGCTGTTCTTCCTTTGGGGCCAGGAGGAGGAAAGCTGGAAGAGGAAGGGTCTTGGGATTAGAGTCAGTTGAGACTGTGGTGGGAAAGAGAGGCTGGTGGTCAGCTGTAGAATGGGTTTAATGGCAGCAGATGTGAATGTGGGAGAGGCCCAGACACTCCAGTGCTGACCTGCAGCTTTACAATTAATTGCAAGGTGAGTTGGTAGGAGCAAAGGACTGCAAGCCAGGTAGAAATATATTGATTTAGAGTGAGGAAGGTCACTGAGCCAAATTTTAAGCTTTTCTGCCTCTTCTGTGCTGTGGAAAAGCAGTGAAGTTGATGCCTAGAGGTCTGGTTGTGGGAAAAGCATCGGTAATGGCTGAGCCAGGGCTCCAGCCCATGCACAAAGGGAAGGAAAGCCAGATTAACTCGCATCACTTGGCTTGTGGCTTGCTCGAGGGAGGCAGTGCACGGTAAGAAATGCAAATAAAAAGAGGATATTCAGGCCTCAGGAGGAGGCGAGAAAGGAAAGCGCCCCAGAAGCGCTGGCAAAGCCTGAAACGATCTTTAAAGAGCAACGTTGTGGAAGGGGTAGAAAGCCAGCCCTTGTGCCAATCCCCAAGCAGGTGGGAGGCAGCAGCTTCGTGGAGGGGCTTCTGCCTGGCTCTGGCTTAGCTTCTCGTGAAGCACGGGTCTGTGCTCCAGCGAGCAGGCGGGCGCTGCCGTGCCCGTTCCCACCGCTCCTGCCAGGCCGCGCCGGAGCCGCACACTGCCGCCAGTTATACCCCGAACAAAGGAGAGACCAAAAACGGTCCCTGGGAGAGGAGGGGTTACGTGAGGACAGAGCAGCTAGAAAAGCCGGAAAATCAAGTTAGCCAGCCATTCTGTGACCTACTTTCCTTTTGGCGATAGCTGTGGCTTTGCAGGCGTGAATGGTTTCTAATTTTAGCTTATGGTTCATCAGGGAAGTCTATATATTTTTCTCACCACCGAGCTGAGTATGGATGAGGGCTTGGGATGAGGGCGGCGCTGGACTGCATCCGATTTTCTCCAAATTCAGGTTTTCTGGTGCTAAATGCCCATCACGCTGCTGTTCCCTCTTGTGACCTACTTAATTCATATGATTTGAAAAGTTCCTCGGTGTCAGAGAGGATAATTATGGAAAATGTGACCTGTAATCCCCTCTTGCTACACTCTGCTGGACATGTAATTGATTTCCAGAAAAAAAAAGGTGACTGTACAGATTCTAGTGGGGAAGAGTGGAGAGAAGCTGCTCTTGACTGCAGTCAAATCCTGGACTATGAGGCTGTGGTTGCATTTGGGAAGCTTTTAGGGGACTTGGACTATAGAGGAACAGTTGATACTCAAGATCCAGGTGCCTTCTCCCCTGCTATGTGCTGACCAAAGCCATTTTCTCTTGTGTCCAAAAATGGGCTGTGAAGTTGCACCAGAAAATGTACTTTTTGGGAAATGTTTGCAGTGTAACACAGAAAAACACACATTTGTGTATCTGAGCCAAAATTTTGACTGTAAATTCAAAGGGATTTCTGAAAGGATTTATGAGAACGGGAGTTAACGTTTTTGGTACTGTTTGTGGATTAACCTGAGAACAGACAGTGGGCAGCATTGTCAGAAGCATTTGAGTCCTATTTTCAAAAGTGTGTTCAGTCCTTGAAGAAACAGAATGATGTTTGAAAACAAGCCTTTGGAAAGTGCTTGTGGGAAGCTTGGGACAGTTTTGGCTGCAGCGTGCTTGGGGACTCCTCTCCAAGAGCTGGGTGCTGGCTGGGTGGCACAGAAGCTACCTGGAGAAATCAGGTTGGGATGGATGCCTCAGTTGATCCAAGGGCTGACGGGGATGGAGACATTGGAGATCTCCTAAATTAAACCCTGTGAGTGATTTTAGTGTCTTCCCTGCGGAAGAAAGCTGATCTCTGCTGGGTCTGACACCTCAGAGGTGGCGGCTCTGTGACACAGCCTCCTTGAGGGCTTTAATTTGCACTTCTGGGATGTGTTATTCTATCAACAGAATTTACCTTTCTTCCACCTCAAATGCCCATAACCAGGACAGATCATCTGTGTGTATTTTTAGCTGTAGCTTTATTCCACTGGGTGTTCACGGGATTCCTTGCATCTGCCTTCCCTTGAAATCAATTGAACATACCTGGGCTTGAAGATGTTTTTGTGCTTTAAACGGAAATTTCCCAGTCCCTTGCTAAGCCCAGGGAGGAGAGCAGCATTGCTCTGTGCCTTTCCTGGCATACAGGGCTGGCTGAGCTCTCCTTGGCAGTGTGTTCTGGAGGAAGCTGCTACCCAGCAGCTCATCATGGCTTGGCTGGGTGAATTCTCCTCCAAGTCACATGTGTGTCCCAAAAATTCCTGCTTGTGTTCACACAGAGGTACCTGTGCCATGTCTCTGACTATTGTGGTGATGTGGAGCCCGCAGGTGCCCGTGTCCAGCTCTCTGCGAGCCAGATGTGGCTGGTTGGAAGTCCCTGCAGACCTGCCATGCACCAGAGCCTACAGGAATCCTGCTCAGAGGCCAGCAGACAGAAAGCAGCTCCCGTGCTTGTGGCCCTGCAAACCAGCTCACGTCAGCTTTCTGTGAAACATTGCGCTCATTTATCGGAGAGGGAGAGGTCGCGTCAGGACATGGCGTGACTTCGTCCTCTGCCACCGTGCCAGGGAGGGGACACCTCGTGCTGTGACCCACCACAGCGTGGCCAGGGTTGGGACAGGTCCCCCCACGTTGCCCCTGTGGGTGCCAAGAGCCACGGGAGCCCATCCCTGCTCTGCTGTCAGCCCTCTGAAAAACTGGGTTTGATGCAGCACAGGCAGTGGAGGCAGCAGCAGCAGCGTCTGTCTTGCTCTTGAGATTGAGCTGGTGGAAATCAATAAGATTAAATTTTAATTCGTTTTCTGTCTTGATGCTTGTTCCTTCAAAAGGGCACAGCTATCTATCTATAAATTCAGCATTGTGCTGTAAAATTGGAATTCAAAGGACTGTTTGGAACTTTTTCCATCCCCTGCTGCTGTTGTGTCTGTGCAGAGCACGTTCCCAGCTATCCGTTTACCCTCAAATACCTTCATAAAGCATTAATGCCCCATCCATAAATAAGAGAATAAATAAATGAAGGCTTTTAGCGTTGCAGAATATAATCTTGCCACTAACTACTCACAGACACTGAGTGTGACTCAGATCCTACAGGGATTTGATGTCTGCAGAACTCTGATTTTCTATGAACTCCTGATTTACATGAGAAAGGGAAGAATCGGGCCTGCCTCATCAGCACGGAGCTGCTGCAGTAAATAAGACCTTAACAGTAAAAGTGCTTTTGAGTATTTAATCTATGGGGCTTTTTTCAAATTCTAGTTTACGGGGTACCTGGGATGGGGCATTTTGTATTTGGCTGATGAAAGGGCCTTGTGTGTTTTGCTTTTGTTTCTAATAACTTTTATTTTGTCTCATCTGGACTTGGTGATACAAAACGGGCGTTTGGAAAGTCTGGAGGAAAACTGGAATGTCCAGAATTCAGACACTATTGACATTTCTGCATAACAGCAAGATTTCCAAAAAAGATAAAATTTAAACAATTACCCTGAAGTAATTGAGAATCTTTTAATTTTTTGTTGGATTTTAAGGAAACTTTCATTTGTTTTGGCTTTTTAATGGTCCTGTTAAATGTCTGTTTCAGGATCTGGAGTTCCCAATAGGTGTATTGACATAGAAAATTTCTCTGTAATTAACCTAGACCAGATAAGGCCATGCCCTGCTTTTTCAGGTCTTAGAAGTAATGATGAGAACTGTAGAGATCCCAAATCTGCTGGAGGCTGGAAGGCAGACCCTGCAACACAGCCCTGGCTCTTGGGCTGGGTGACTGGAGCTTTCCTGTAACTGCTGCAGGGCTAAAGCAGGGATTTCTGGAAGCTTTCTGTGCAATGCCAGCACTTTCAGCAGTTTCACAGTGGTGGAATGTTCAGCCATGGTTTGCAGTGGCAGAACCTTGCTGGCACATCACTTTAACCTTAGTGTGCCTTTGAAGGGCATCACAGCCTTGCAGACAGCAGAGTGGGATGGGAGTGAGTGGAAACCCAGCTGTGTCTGCGGGCTTCCCCACTGGCCATGGATGGGGTATGAGTGAGCCAAGGACTGAAACTGTCTGGCAATGATGAGCCAAAGCCAGAGAGTAGCAAATAACTGAAATGACTTGTTTTGTCACACTCTGTGCAGGGTGGGTGGGGACTGGTGTGAGCACACAGCTCCAACAACGTCACCAGTTCCCTCTGTTTTCTTACTAATTGTGATGAGTCATTTGTAACCCCTGCTGCATCACCTGCTGGCCCCAGCCTTGGGGACAGCTCTCTGTCGCTGCTGATGTGGTGGGGAGAGGGCTCCAGCTCAGCACAGGGAGGTGGGGGAGCGTGCAGGGCAGCTGCATCCCATGGGCACCCCTGGAGAGCATCAGCCCCTGGGCCAGGTGAGAGGGGCTGGGCTAGTGCCATTGAGGCTGACAGAGGTTCCCTGGTGCTCAGGGCATTTGGGTTCAAGGAGAGCCCAGGGAAGGACACTCATTCTTGGTCTGCTGAGAGCACTGTGGTGGCCATGCCTGCAGGAGTGGGAGAGGGAGGAGTGTTGCTTTCCCTTCCACAGCACTGGGGCTCATCCCACCTTTGTGTGGAGGGCAGCAAATTGCTGGGGTGGTTTGGCTCTCAGAGAGAGCATGCTGAGGTTTAAAGGAGAGAAAAAAATAGTTCTTGTGGTTGTAGGAGTGAAAATCTTTCCCTATGGAACGGGCATTGCCAGGTTGTGGTTTGGTCCCAGCACATTTTGGCTGTACTGTTTGCTTTATGCTGCGTGCAGAGAGGTGTCTTGCCTGAGGGTTTCCATGATTTCTGCTGACTTCAGCCACACTTCTCCTGAACTTTGTTTTAGATAAAATCCCACTCCAGCCTGCCTCTTTGCCATGCTGCTCCCACAGCCTGTCCGGGGAATGTGGTGCCAGGACGGGAACTTTTTCCAGCACTGTCCTGTGTACAGTCTCCGACCTCAGGAAGGGCTTTGCATTTCTGTGTGCAGGACATGCCTGGTCCCAAATAGAAACCCTCCCATTCCCCAGCACTGCTGCCTACGGGATGCTATAAATAACCCAGGGAGCACAGTTCAGCTGCAGCAGCTTTGTGCTGCATGGAACCATGGCTGGAGCCGGTCCAAGAAAGTGCCGCCTCCTAATTTCAGATCCGCTTTCTCAAAATAACTCCTGTGTTTCCTTCTCTTCCATTTTTAAACTTTGCTTTAAGAAGAGCCCACGCAAAATCCCAGGCTCTCCCTCTCTGGTTTCGCTTGCTCCGCTGCCTCGTGGGGTTGGCTCATCATCCCCACGGGAGCTCACATGGCCGGAAAGTTGCTCTCCTGCCTGCTTTCCCCTCCCAAGCCTATTTTAAGTTTCTTCAAAGGAGAAGCAAAGGGCTGGAGTTTGCTTTGGAAGCCAAATGCTCTTCAGGCAAGAATGAAGATTTTTGTAGTCTGCAGGGAGGCTTTTGCTGTTGGTGAAGATCTCTTTAGCTCCAGGCTCCTTGGAGGAGCATGAGCCAGGGTAAGAGCACGGTTTGCCTGCCTGTGCCCCTGCCCAGGGGAAGACAGGTCCTGTAAGGGCAAATGTTGCTGCCTGCTACATCTGTAGGTTCCCTTCTGAATCCGTGGACCCTGCAGCGACTGTGATTTTTGGTTCAGACATGTTTCTTGAGGCATTGATCCCTCAAAAATGCACTTGGAGGTCCTTTCATGAACACCACTGCTCCACTGCTGGAGCAATATTTCAGGATTCTCTACCAGATCAAGAAATGGGGCCTTTGCCTGCTTGCTTGGGGGCTGAAGAGGGACTGTACAAGTGTGGGGATCTTCATGTATCTCACTAGAGGTAAAGGCTTGAGTTTGCTTCTTGATACATTTCCTCCTGTTAAACAATAGGAATGCACGCACAGATGGGGTCATTCAGCAGATGTAGGATGAACCCTGTGGTTTTCTTCTGCAGGGTCCATCACACTCCTAACAAAATCAGTATTGGAACCAGGTCCTAGGTGGCCATGCCTTTGGAAGGGAAAGGATTTACCAGGACTGCTGATGATCTTTAGCAAAGGTCCCACTGCTGCAGGAGGGCCTGGGGTGGGGCTGCCTTTGTACCTGAACAGTTGGAGGTTTGCATAGATTCTCCAGTCAGGCCTCTGGCTTGCTGGGTCCCCAGGCAGGAGTACACCTCCCTGTGTCTGTCTGTCCTTAGAGATGAGCCCTAGCATGGTGGGAATCTTCTGCTGGGTGTTTTATGTTCTTCCCAGTTCCTCCGCCAGCTCTCACCTCGGTCTGCCTGGCCTTTCAGACAGCTCATTATGGTTCTGCTATGATCTGATAAAGGCAGCAAGGAGCATCAGCAATTACAGTGGGTGTCAAGTGTTAATTGGGCAGCTTTCAAGATAGAGGCATTTCTTTGTGTACGTACAAAGATATGACGTGCTCGGAATAGCTTCTCCTCCTGATCTTTCGTTCTGGAGACGTGTCTATTGCAGTTGGTTAATGCAAGACAAATTATGTCATTCTTCTTGATTCGCCACATGTTCTGCCTATGGTGGTTTGCCTCTGGCTTGTCTCATTAAGTTGTCTAAACATGGCAAATGCTGAACATACTCAGCTTTTTCTCAAAGTTAATCTCATTGTACACACGGGCCTGCAGCATCACCATTCCTTTGCTGTGCCATCCCTGCTGCCAGGGCCGGTGCCCAGGAGAGCAGGCCCGTGGTGGGACTGTCTGCCTTGAGTGAGGCTACAATCTTCTAATCATAGTTATGCAGAATGGAATTAATTTGTTTCCTGCTCTTTGTCCCAAGTACGCATCAAAATTTTGGTAAGCTGATGCTTCCTGCTCAGCAGCAGCACATGACAGGCAGGAGGGCATTGGCCAAATCATCCTCTCGGCTGCTGATGTAGAGTGTTTTTAGCAGTTTTAATGATCCTTCCTCTCCTGAAAATCTTACCCTTGGTTCTAATTCTGTACGACTTTTTAGTGCCACGGTGCTGATGTTCTCCAGGCTCAGCAGATTTTATCGCTCGTGAAGACCAAAATATTAAGCTGTGGCTCTGAGTTCTCTGTTGTGTGATGAATTTTTCCAAGGGGCAGGTCCCTGGGCAGTCTTGGCTCATTCCCATTAACAGAGTCAGGTGGGCAGTGATGCTGGCACCTGTGAACCCCAAGGTCTGCTGTGGGAGTGCACTGAGAGCAGGGCAGCTGCCTGCCCTGTGTGGGGATGGTCCCAGAGCAGGCTCCCTGCATGGTTACATTGGTTACATCTCTCTTAGCATCCTTGAAGTCATTTTTAAATTGCACAAAAGCTTTGTGTCCTCCTCAGTGTACAGCAAGTAGAGGAACTGGAAGCCTCTCCTGGTGATGCTGTGGTGAGGCAGCTGCTGCAGGCTTTGCAGCTGGGACAGGGCTGGTTTTGGCCAGGGCCATTGACTGGGGCCTGAGCCCCACCATGGGCAGGGTGCCTCCTGCAGCTGCTTGGGGTGACTCTCTGCAAGTGCTCGTGTGTGGATCAGACCCTGTGTGGGTGCACAAGGCCCCAGCAAGGAGTCTGCACACCTACAGCTGCATCAGTGCCTCTGTGCACCAGCCAGTGGTGGGGGGATGGATGAAACTTTTGGAAACACTCCATGGAGGTGGTGGGGGCAAGTGGCAGGGCTGTGTGCCAGCCTTTGGCGAGACAATCCTTGGGAAACTCACCCTACCCTGAGACAGTGTGAGAGGTGCTTGATGCTGGAGAGCTACATGAGCTGGAGCTCTGCAGCTGAAATCCCCTTCCTGTCCGGGGGGAACTTTCCCCGGGGTTTGCCAAGCCCCTCTGGTCCTGTCAGGAGCACAGACCCCAGGCCTGGGGCTCAGGTCCCTGATTTAGACAGCTGGGGATTTTCTCTCTCCGTTATCCCCAAACAGCTAAACCTACCTATTTTATCTGAACCTCTGAAAATCCATCTCCTCATCCCCATCACTGTCAGGTATTTGGCTTTAGCAGCTCAGCCCGTGGTGCCGGCAGCACGCAGTGATCTGGATTTATTGGACTGTCAGTAACCCCCCTGAACAGCCTGGCTTTGCGAGGAAGTGCTGTTTACTGAAAATGTCATCTTTTATTTAGACTCCTGCTACAGCCAACCCATGTCTTTTTTTCAGGCCTGTTTAATTAGTAACCACTGCACAGTCCCTGACACGTGTTCCTGGGTGGTTTTTTTGCCTTTAATAAGCACTAGGTAGCCTGGCCGGGGGCGGGAGGGGACGAGGAAGGGCTCCTCTGCGGCAGGGAGGGGAGGGAAGCGAGAGCACGACCAGGAGCCAAGGGCAGCTCAACTCTAATGATCACATGCTCGTCAAGCGATGAATCCTAGAAAGGGCATCTCTGCGTGCGTGCCGGTTTGCCCGCCCTCCTCCTCCTCCTCCTCCTCCACGCAGGGCAGCCGCGCAGAGGTACCGGGCACGGTCCCCCCGCCTGGCACCCGGAGGGGTCAGGGCTCTGGGTCACTTCGTGGGCTCAGCTCGGATGCTTTAAAGTCATGATAACCCGAGTGCCGGAGCCCTTCGCCCACGGGTTTTTCCTGCGGGTCCACAGGCTGAGCTGAACATTTCCACCCACTCTCAGGCAGGGATGGGATTTGTGACGGCTCTGTGGAGGTTTGAGAAGTGATTTTAGCCGAGGGGAGAGCTGGAGCAGAGAGCTGCGACTTTTAACCGATGGCACAAATAACTTTTTTCTTCCTCTCCCTTTTCGTCCCTGCAGAAGAAGGCGGAGGCTGCCCACCGGATCCTGGAAGGGCTGGGTCCCCAGGTGGAGCTGGTGAGTGTTCCCTCTGGCTGCGGGGAGCGGGAGCCAGGTTTGGAGAGGTTCCTGGGTGGTGAGCGGTGCAGCGCCCTGTGTGTGTGTGTTTGTGTGTGTCAGAAGGAAGTGTGCTGCTGGCCCGGACCTCTTGCTGGCACTGCACCAAAGCAGGAAGCGAAGTGACTGAGATGAGTACTGAAACACAGGCAGACACATACACAGAGCCCTCCTCGCTGAGACTTAACCCTTTGGCTCCCTCCTCACGCACTGCAGTGCAGCTGGAGGATGGAAGGGGCTCTGGCACTGTCTGCCTCCGCTTGGGATGCTGATGGCTTCACCTGCTGGTGCCAGACACAGCCCCAGCACTGTGGAGCTGCTGCCTGGTCAGGCAGCCCCGAGGTGCTGTGTGGAGGGGCGGGTGCTTGGACTCTCCTCTGTCCCACCCACTGAAAATGGAGGAGGATGCTGAAGGGTGCTCTGTGAGCACAGCCCAACTGCAGCTGCCACAACCTGCAGGTATCAGGACTCACACACTTCCTATTTCGGTCTATCTCATGCACACAGAAGCTGAGAAAACAACTTAGAACAAATTGTCGATTTTGGGCTGCTCCCTCATCTGGAAACATCCATCTGTAGATCAAAGGGACTGACTGCTGGAGGGGCAGCTGGAAACAGCCCCCCGGGGGCCGAGTCCTGAAGAAGGGTGCCTGGAAAAGGTGTGCTGGCAGTGATGCTGCTGGAAGGATCAGACCCAGTCTGACAGAGAATCTGCTTTGCACCAGCCGTGGGATGCCGTGGAGGGAGCCGTCTGTGTGAGATGGGAGCAGGCAGCTCACAGGCTTCGACAGCTGTAATTTGCACTTGCCTTGTGGGGGTGGTACTAATTGCTGTCTTCCCCTGTGCAGAAGGGAGAGGTCACACGTGACAAAGCCCACTTCCTTGTTGGGGAGGTAACACTCATTATTCCTCTGAGTCACCAGGGTCAAACCCTTTGCTCTTTCTGCTCTCAAGATTGGTAGTGCCCAAGGTTGGCTCTTCCTCATCCGAAAGGTGTTGCATTTTCTTTCCTTCCTCCTCCTTTGTTTGTTTTGGGGTTTTTTTTTCCCCTTTGTTTTTCCTTTTTTCAGTTTGTTGATTTCTTCTCCCTGGTGTTGACACTGCACTGTGGAGGCTGTAACAGAGCCCAGTGCAAGCCTGTCCCTGTCTCTGTGCCTTACTCATTGGAGGGCAGGGGAAGAGGGGAAACCTCACTGAGAAGAAAACCCAGCTGGGCTCTGCGTGCATGCTGCACTGTCTGGTCCACCTGCCATGGGAGAGGCACTTCCTATGGCCCAGCTCCCACGCTGTGTTGGGCACAGCAGTGCCCAGGACCTGCCAACAGCCCATGAGAGACAAGATGAATAGTCACAGCTTCTTCTGAGCTGGAAAGGAAGCAGCTCCAGGAAGAAGAGCATGCCCTGCCCGATGCTCATGCCTGCTCCACCAAGTCACACCCCACATGCTCCAGCCTTGGAGCTGCCACAGCCCACGGGTCTCCTACAGGGAGGTTGAGCATCCTGGTGCCAGTCCAGGCTCTGCAGGGAGAGGTGTGGCTGTCACCAGCAGGGTTGTGTGTTGCTGTTGGCTCTCTGGGATGTCCTGTTCTGGCTGTTCAGAGGTTGGTGGTGCTGGATGCACTCTGCTGCCGGGGCTCACGGGGTGAGGTTGCGGTGGGAATTGGTCAGGCGTGGCACCAGTACTGGGTGCTGCTGGCAGATTGGAGCAGGAGGATTTCGAGGAAGCAGGGATCCAGTTTGGGTCCTGGGAAGCTGGTGCTCCCCTCTGGGTCAGGAAGAAGTTGTGACTCAGTAAACCAGGGCTCTGCTCATTTCATCCCTGTAGTGTACTGGTACCATTTAAAAAATATCTGCATATTTTTCCCAGGGAGAAATGGTTTTGAGATGCATAATCTGAACCCTGCAGTGTCCACAAAGCAATTGAGACCTTTAATTATGTTTTATTTCTAAAGAGCTTTCAGTAAATCCAGGGCTTTTTCAGTAACAGCTTTGCATTGCAATTATGTTTCTCTAAAATGTCATCCTCCAGAGAAATGCATTACATGTTCCTAACTCTAAAGAAACACTGGGTATGTTTTGAACATCACCTTACATATCTAACCTGTGAGCTTTACTTCTGTTTACTTACTGGGAAAGGTGGAATTAGGAGTTGTGGGTGGCTGTGGGGGAAGATGCTGTTTCTCAGTCCCTGCCCTGCTGAGAATAAAATTCCTTTAAGTATTTAGCTTGTAAGTTCTCTGTGGGTAAGTAAAACTTGTCTCCTGGGCTTCCTCCACTGCATGGGCCAAGTTAAGGTGCTGAGGCTATTGTGCAGATAGAAATCTCTTTGAGATGCTGGTGTCATGTGGATCTTGGGTTTGAGTCCCAGAATTTCATACTTCTGAGTGTTTGGGCATTTCTCTTAAAGTGATGTGTCCCAGTGCTTGTCTGTTAACACTTAGGTTTGCTAGCTAAGACTCTAAGTGTTCATACCATTTAGAGGTTGTAGTGGAGAGGAATCATTAGCTTTTGGTCAGCTGGTTGGCATCAGGGCATCTGTGATGTCCGTGTGCATGAGAGCATTTTCTAACTCAGATCCAAATTAAAATGTTAATTCCACTGCTTCTCCCAGGAGGAAGGTCTCTGTGACCTGCCACATGCAAGCTTCTTTGCTTTGATATTTATGAGCAAGGAGGGAAGAGAAACACTTATTTCTCAGAATGTTCCTGCAGTCCTCTTCCAAAAGACAGCCACTGGTCAAGGCCTCCCAGCGGTTGCTCCAGCTTCCCAGGGTGACTGAGGATGTGATGCTCTGGAGCTGCAGCTCTGTTTCTTCTGTCTGTGGTGCAGACCTGCCTCTCTTTGAGCTACGTGATGAGACGGATGTCTGTGTTCCTCTGAGCTTTCCAAGCGTGAAGTGCACAGCCAGCTCTGAGCCTGGAGTCGAACCAGAAGATCTGAGAGGATTTGTGATAGAAGCACCCCTGGGGAAGGGACACCACTGAGAACGTCTTCTTCACGAGGACCTGCTCGTCCCTCTCATCTGCCCTGGCTCTGCCAGCACAGGGTGGCCAGCTGTCTGCTGGCAGGTGTCTCCTGGCAGAGTTTACCCCTTGCCAGGTAACACCGCCTGGCCGCTGCCGTCAGTGCTGCATCCCTCCTGGAACACGGCGCTTCATCCTCCGTGCCTGTCTGCCTGGGGATTACGTGCCTCTGCGTGCCCCTTCCGCCTGGGGATTACGTGTGCTTGCACAGAGAAGAGGGACACGTCCAAGGGCAGCCAGAAAGAGCAGCTGATGTCCTGCTGGAGCAACAGTGATGGAGCAGGGAGAGCTACGCAGTCTCTGCTCTGTGTGGATTGATGTGGCTGTCCTGTGTGGCAGCAGAGTGGTGAAGCAGAGTCTGTGAATTACAGAGAAGTAGAAACAGGCTGTGTGGAAAAACAAGCTTCTGTGCCAAGCACCTGTGATGATGATAGGGAGATACCACAGAGGATGTGGGAGTAACACTGTCTTCAAACTGCAGAGGAAAAGGACCCATCTTTGTTTACAGGTCCTGTCGCCTCCAGTGCTGCTCACCTGGTTGAGCAGATGCTTACCAGATGTTTTGCTCTTTTCCTGTGTTTAATCTGAGCTGAAATTGGGTAGACCTAGAGCACAACCTCAGCCCTGTTGACCACAGGAGGAGGGTGTGTGTATCCATGGTCAGGATGCTACCTTCAACCAGGCCATCACATATCCTTCAGCCTGTGTTGGTCACAGATGTTAGATGCTCACAGCTGGTTTGGGGAAGGTTTTGTGCATGAGCTGCTTGAGTACTTGGTGATGTTTTTGTGGTCAAACCTGAGCTGTGCTGCTTAGGTGATGGTTGCTGGTGATGGTTGGGCTGTGGCAAGCTTTTGGTTATTCCAGTCTTAGACATGTTCACAGCAGCTTAAAACAATGAACAGATGTGTTGAAGGGCTTAATCCTGAGCACCCTGTCAGCCTGCTGATGTGGACACAACCGGTGGCAGCCCTGGTGTGTGTGCTGAGCTGTTAATTACAAGGGGTGGGATTGAGCCTGGTCTCTGTAGCATCTCTCCATTCCTGAGGTGGTTCCCAAGGGTAAATCCCTTGGAAGGCAGAGGATCAGGGATGGATCCACCTCTCCTGACTCCCCACTGGGGTCCCTGCCATATCCCCACTGAAGGTGTGGAGCGCAGAGCAATCCTGAGGAAAAAACATTTGTCTGCTGGAGGCCAGTTTCCCCTCCTGAGGGACAGATGAGCATCGCTGTACTCAGGGCCGCTGAGGGACTGCGGTGACATGCCTGGGGTCCTGGCAACACTGAAAACCCCCGGGGCAAACACTTGTCCTGCCTGCAGTTGCCTGTGCCTGGCTCCCCGGGAGGGCTCAGGCAGGCTTTTACCGCGTAGACATAACAACTCGCAGCTCACAGACTGTCTCTCCCCGCTCCCCGAGCCCCGCTTTCCCCTCGCCTCCCCCGTGTCATATGTTCCGAGGCGCAGTGCGTTTTTTAATCGGTGAATAACAGCCACGTACTCGTCGTGTTTATCTGGCCGACGTCGCAGATCGCTTGCTCTGAGCCAGCTCGCTCGGGCGCTGCCTGCCCTCCCACGGGCTGAGCCGGGATGCACCGGGACTCGAGCGGCGCTGCCGGGAGCCAGCGCCCTCCAGTACGGCCGGGAGCGGGGCTGGGGGCACGGGCTGGGCGTCTGCACGGAGGCTACGGCGCTCCTTGAGGGGTTTAAGTTTCTAAATGTCAGACCCTGCCATTTATGCCTTCGTTTCTCTTATTTATTTCAGCCGTTATACAACCAGCCTTCAGACACCAGGCAGTACCATGAAAACATTAAAATGTAAGTATGTGGCGATGAAGCTGTTTTAAATGTCAGGTTGGGCAGTAGACTGGAGCAGGAGGGGTGCCAGCTTGCTCGCAGACCCCAATTAAAGCTGCCAAGGAATTGTGAGCATCCTATTAGAGCTGTCCTGGGTGCCTGAAGCACAAACCAGCTCCAGGAGCTCAGCAGTCAGGAGCTGCAGCTTAAGGTGGATGCTGAGGGTGCTGTTTGATTTTCTCAGGGTGGGGTGCATGTGGGTTCTTGATGTTTTCCCAGACAACACTTACCTTAAGTGCTTTCTTCTGTGTTTCACTCATACTGAAATATGAAATCAGCTGCCTCTGTGTGTGTGTGTTTGCATGTGAGAAAGATGAGGTAAAATGAAAAGTTGCAATTACAATTAGATTTTCATGAAGGACCTCTTGAATGTCTAATAACAACTGGTTATTTCAAAGATACTTACTGAGACTTAGCAATCATCTAATTTGACTTATCACCTCAATACATGATTTAATCATCAGCATGTGTTTAATAACCACAGTGACTTCCTGAACATAGAAGAACTATAACAGATAATGAGAATAGCTATAATTGTGATTATTGTTGGAAATTTAAAGAGTCAAACCAGATCTGAAACTTTTTATCTGCCTTGAATGAACTGATGATTGCTCTGAGCTGCCTGCAGCGTGTCTATTTTGGTACCAGCTCGGTCAGCTGGTGATAATCATCTTTAATAATCTATTAACAAAAGTTAATAATCTCTTGCTTTTCAGCGCTATGTTAATTGATCCCAGGGGTTTGTAAGGAAGAGTTCCCGTACCTTTGCTCTAGGGGAGCATGGTAGGAGGTGGCAATGTTTAGGGGCTCTGTGTCCCCAAGGGCTGCAGGGAGGAGGGTTTGGTGACGTGACCCCACTGCTCGCTGCCAGGCCCTGCTCCATTCCTGCTCCACCCAGAGCTTCCTGTGTCATCCCAGCAATGCACTCCCTGCAAAACATTCAAACCCAGCGTCACCTCCCACCAGGGCCCAGGGGGTCCCTGTCAGGTGCAGGGGGTCCCTGTCAGTTCAGGGGGTCCCTGTCAGGTGCAGGGGTCCCTGTCGGTGCAGGGGGTCCCTGTCGGTGCAGGGGGTCCCTGTCAGTTCAGGGGGTCCCTGTCAGTTCAGGGGGTCCCTGTCAGGTGCAGGGGGTCCCTGTCGGTGCAGGGGGTCCCTGTCAGGTGCAGGGGGTCCCTGTCGGTGCAGGGGGTCCCTGTCGGTGCAGGGGGCTGATGATTGCTAAACCACCTTGTGTGGCCCGAGGATGTGCTCTCTGCATTGCTGGCTGTGTCCCACCCCTGGCTGTGATGGGGAGTGGGAGTCACCAGCTCTCAGGGACCCTCTCTTGCCTTGAAGGACCCCACAGCCATCCCAGTGCGGGTGCTGAAGGTGGCAATTTCAAGCTGATCGCTAACGTTGTCCTTAAAAGAACGAGTTAAAAGTAGATTCAGATACTTCACCCACTCTCCATTCCCCTGCCAATATTTGTGAGTTTGTGATCACATTTTCCTGTGATTTAAACCATTTCCTGTCCTGGGTTGCTGCCTGAAAGACTGGTGCAAACAAGAGGCAACTGACTGCGCAGGTCAGGAATAAAACTGTTGGTAAGAGGTGAAGCCCCATCAAACCAACCAGCAGAGAAGGTGTTCCCCTCCATCCCTGCCTCTGTAGGCATCTGCAGGGTTATCCCCACCCCAGACAGTGACAGTCCCCATGTGGCTGTAGCAGATTAAACTTGTCTGCAGGCAGTGACAGACCCAAGGAGAGGTTGGAACAGGCAGGATTTGGGTTAATGTTCGCTGTGATTAATGCTGCAAAAATACGGGAAGGAAACCACACATTTTAATGAAAAGCCTCCGTCTCCTCCTTCCAGAAACCTGGCAATTAGCTGCCTTCAGCTGGTTATTGATGCCAGCCAAGCACAGTTACAGATCTAGGTCAGTGAAAGGCCCCTGAGCTATCTGGGCTCCAGATGTTGGCTGGTTTTGGCCGTGTGTCTGTCTTGGGGGTCTTTGGGTCTGGTCTGCACTTTGCTACTTGTTGGTGGACACACAGAGAGATTGGTGTGTCTTTTCTCCCATCTCTCTGTCCATGCTGCACGTTAAAGGACATTTTGATACTTGGGAGGCAGATAGGAAATCAAGATTTTGGTGATTCTTCCTAGCAAATGATTCAGGGTCCTTTGACCAAGAGCAAAAGATATTGGACTTCTCTGTTTTACCAAGTTACACTTGGATGTTCACATCTGATCTACGACTTTTCCACAAGCTGAATTTGAAGATATTTTTTGTCTTTTTCTTGTTTGTAATATCTTTGTGCCTTTCTGCTCCAGAAGAGCAGCTTCTGCTCCATAGCCTGGAGGTGACTGTTTCCTTAGAAGATGGAGTAAATCCTCAGGGTGCTGGGAGACACCAGCCAGATGCATTAGAGCATCAGGACAGCTGCCAGGACACCACAGGTTATATTTTGCCAAGGTGTAATTGAATGCAGATTCTCCAGAACAGCTTCACTCTATGCAGACTTAGCCATGATGAAAAAACCTTTTGGCAGATTGCTGGGAAATCATCTGGGTTGTGATTCTGTCCACAAATCCTCACTGCATCCTGGCTGTGTTGTGCCAAATGGAAACTGCCCCCTGTGAAGCTAGTTTGGAGTCTCATGGGCACAAGATGGCCAGGCTGTTACTCTCACAAATACCTTTTCTAGCTTTTTTTTGTTGTTTTTAAACACTTCTTAGTGTGAATTTTTTATTCTCAGTTGAATGTTTGCAAGTGTCAGTGGGAAGGCATTTGAATATCAGAAAGCCAGGATTCCTCGATTTCTCCACAGCTATACACTCTGCCTTGCAACACTCATTTAATTCTCCCTTCTTGTTTGCTTTGCTTTTCAGCTGGGATGAGTCACATATGCTAATAGAGCTGACTGGGGAGTTACTAGGAGAATTTCTACTCTTACTAAAATGTTACCGGTCTCTTATATTCATGGAGTTTTATGGCCTGTCTCCTATTCAGTACAGTTAAAATTAATTTCATGCCCCAGTTCATTCCAGTGTTTGCAGCTTCAAAAGCTTTTAAGTCCTATTTAGCTGCCTGGCTGTGCTCCGTTCCTCGTCTGCGTGGTCCCTTTGGTTCACCTGTGAGTGCAGGCTTCGAGCAAACATGGTTAATTTTGTATGCTACATCTGCTGTGGGATCCAAGGCACCCTTGAGTGGTTTGTTCCAAAGATTTGACCTACCTTTGATGGGACCTCGTCCTTTCTGTTTGAAAAATCCGCATTGTTGGAGAGAAGGGCTCTGCCACTCGCTCCTCAAGAAAGAGGAGGGCAAGATGGCATTTAGTGCCCTCATTTCATAGGGATGGGGTGAGCTTTGCCCCTGTGGCTGGCTTGGCCCTTGCTGTTTTTCAAGGTGAGAATTTTTTGACTTTGCAGCAGAATTAAAAGCTTCAAGATGCATCACAGCTCTGAGCACAGCTGGAAATCACTCGAGTGATTCTGCATCAGTTGAGGAGGCTACAAAGACCCTTTTTCTACATTTTGATGAAATACAACAAATGCAGACTGTGCTGGTGCACCAGTGAAGCACCAGTGCCTGTGGTCAAGGTTTTTATTTCAGTGCTTTGCCAGCTGGTTGTACAAGGATGAGAGCTGCCCTTCCCACCCTGCCACGGGAGTGACTCTGCGTATTCCCCAGACTCTGCCTCCAAAGATATTAACCTTCTTTCCTCCAAGTGTTTGAAAAATGACAAGATGTTGTTCACATGAGCAGGATCAATTACCTGCTGTCTGTCTGAAGAGATATTCTCCAAGGGGGCCTTCTTCTCTACGGCGGGAGATTCCTGCTCGGTCAGCCATGAAAAACAGCCTGGCAGGACTCTCCTCCCCCCTTCCCAAAGCAGTCATCTTGCAATCATATTCTGTGTGACTTGTGTTTGAAAGCAAAATGTGAGCTTCCCTGAGCCTTGAAAAAGCAGACAAAAAGCAAAGTGAACGGCCCAGGGTAAGTGCATGCAAGGTGCTGTTCACAGGGTTTGCTTTAAGCCTCCCCTTCAAGAACTTCTCCTTGCTTTACACTGAAATTCAGGAATGTTGGGGTGAAAGCAGACTGTGTCCCCTCAAGATGCTTAGAGAGGTGTTGGAGAACCTCTCTGAATGTACAGTTAAAACAGATGGAGAGCTTGGTGTGATTTGGGTTTTCTCACGTGCCCAGATCCAGCAGCAGCAGAGCTGAGTGCACTGTTAATATTTGCACATCTGGGTTGCTGTCTGCAGCTGAGAGCTTCTTGGGGAGAGGGCAGGAAATCTGCCTCTGCAGAATCAAAATCTGAAGTCAGGATTTTCAGAGAGGTTTCAGGGCTTCTGAATCTCTTTTTGTTTTCTAAGTGCCCCCCCAAAAGAGCAGAACAGCTGTCTTCTGAAAATCTCAAACTGTGGCTTTCCAAATCACTTGTCACATTGGGAAATTTAAGTCATCTTTTCATTACTTGCTGTTTAGGGGATTTAGTAGCACTGGATTGCCTCTAAATTCATAGTTGAAGCCTGACATGTAACACAAATGTTCTTTCAAACCCTGTCATTACTAATGCATTCTCTTTCAGGTCTTTTTATTAGTGCTTGTAGACATTTTCCTCATTAGAAATTCACCTAGCAGCTCTCTGCTCATCCCATTCAAGGTTTCTCATCTCTTTTATTCTCTATTGGCATGCACCAAGGCAGCAGATTACCTAGTGATGAATTACTAAATGATGGAGACACACACCGCTACCTTCTGCTTCTTCCTCTTGCCAGTAAAAAGCCAATACTGGTTTGGAGGGGACTATTTTACAACACTTGGGCTTGTGTTGTCAGCTTGGGCTTCAGGGCAAGGCAGAGGTGTGTCTGGGCACCAACAGCCTGCCTGACTGCACATCCAGAGTTATCAACCTCTGCCACTTCACCCTCAGAGGCACTGATGGTGCTGAGGGTTTCGTCAATCCCCAGCAAGGATTGACTCAAGGGCTCTGGGGTAAATAACTAAAGATCTGCTTTGCAATTTTTCCCCAGAAAGCGTTTCTAAATATTGCAAGGAACTGCTCTGAACAGCTGGCTTTCCAGAAGTGTGCCCTGCCTTGGGGTTAGTAGGTTACAGTGTGTTAGCAGCTGGAGCTGTGTGCTCCTGCCATTTCAGAGCAAGCCAGGGAATGAGTGCAGTGACCTGTGAACAGGGTGAGCTGCTCCCTGCCCTCGCCGCAGGGAATCCTGTGGCTGCAGGGAATCAGTGACTGCCCTGAGCTGCAGCGTGGGATCCTGGAACCAGCCATGCACAGGAGCAGGCACAGCAGAGGGAGGACAGAACTGTTTTGGTCTCCATTGCCTCTAGGCTGGTTTCACCTCTGAGCATTCTCGCTGTGCTCCTCAGGTCTCCTGGTTTGCAGATCTCTCATCTGCCTGTGCTTTGTTTGGCTGGAGCTTCCAGGAGCTTCCTCAGTTTCCTCCCCTTGCCTGTGTGATCCATCTTGCTGTACAATGGCTTTGCCAGCTGCTCGCTGCCTCCTTCCCATCGCTCTTTGCAGTTTGGTCCCTACTTTGTTTGCTCTGGCTGATGAAAGACGTTCCTGTGTAATTAAATACCCCTGATTAGTTTTGCTCAAATAGCAAACTTCCTTTCATCTCGTCTTGCACCAGTTGAAGGTCTCCCACAGGCTTGGCCAGGTGTGCTGCCACGCATCAGCTCTTTGTGTCCTTTGGGAGCCTTATCCCAGGGCTTTGGCAGCGTGCACACGTGGGTACGCAGCAGCGGCGACACGCATGCGTGCGCCCGCATCCTTTCCACATCGCAGCCTCCGGAAGGATCGTGGCCAAGCCATTCGTGTGGACCTGGGCCAAGTAACTCAAAAGTCACAGTTACAGGTTCTCTCCTTGACTGGCTCCATTGTGAAAGGCATTAAACAAAAGCAACCTTGGGCCAAGGCAGTGAAGGTGGAAGCAGCTGCTCCCACAGGGCTCGCTTTGCTTTGCTGGGAGTGGGAGATGGGTTTCACTCAGCAGTTTGGAGACTGGCTCTGAGAATTGTGCTCCTGTGTGGGGCTCACCAGTCAGGGCAGGAGGAAGAGGAGGAGTTCTGCCACACAGGGAAGTCAGGAATGGAGATGGGCTTCATCCAGTAGATGAATTGTTGACCACAAGGACAGGGATGTGCCATCTGGCAGCCTCCAAACTCCAGCTCACCAGAAGCTGGAGGGGCTCTGGGTGCATCCCAGCCTGCTCAGTCCTTAGGGACGCAGCCGAGGATAAGGCAGGGAGCTCGCATGTCCTCCCCACCCGGCACGGTGTGAAATGCCAGCCCAGCAATACTTGAAACTGCCCACAAGAGTCACTGTTGCTTTATCTAAGGAGCTCCCATTCCTCCTGCCTGGGAGCTTCCTGATTCCCTTACCCCTGTGTGGTTCAGGTCCCCATCCCTGATGCTTTCCTTGTGACCCAGAAAACCGCAGGACTCAGGCAGAGGAGAAGGAGAAGGGAGGAGGGCTGGCACCTTGCAGGAGCAGCCTTTGCCATGTGGCACTCCACAGTGGTTATTTCCGTGCCCGGCTCCCAGCAGACAGCCCTCACCTTCCCCTGTGCACAGCAGTTGTGCTGGGCTCTGTGATTTGCCCAGGGAGCACAGCGTGTGCTTGGGAGACACGTGGCCTGAATTAACCTCCCTGCAAAACCGTTTCTAAGTAACAGCAGTACATGTAGCAAGATAAACTGTGAAGCCTATTTATATTTACCAAGATTGTATTAACCTTTGAAAGGTTGACCTTATGCAAAAACAAAACAAAACAAGAAGATAAAGTGGCAAAAACATTCAGGGCATGAGGGGGTTTGTTGTTGTTTTAATCCTTTCACTCTTTGATTACTTCAGCCTTGGTGGTGGTAAACATACACTGGCTTTCAAGGCATTCCTGATTTTTGCAGCTGCAGAGCCATTAAGCCTTTGCCTGTGTTCACACTTTCAAGGTCAGCCATGATGCACAACTCAAGGCAACCCATCAGCTGCGTGAGAGCTGCTGATTTCCTTCATTTGCTCTCCTGGTTTCTAAGAACTTGTGCAGCAAATTGAGCAGCAGCAGCACGTCAAAGCCCTGTTGATCCTGGATGTCACCCAGGCTGACATGGGGAGAGCAGGGCTTGGTTTAACTGGGCTGACCCCAAGGGACAGTCCATGACCCCTTGTTGGGGACCATCCCACACATGCTCATCATTAGCACTACCCCAAAGGTTTCCTTGTGTTAGAGCTTCCATGGGAATTAGGAATAACCAAACAATGGGAATGTGTTTGTTGGGCAAACAACCCTCACAAAGAGCTGAAGCCTTGGAAGGAAATGTGTCTGACAGGGTCCTGCAGGAGGGTTTGTGGCCACTGAGGCATCACACAATGCTGGGGCCACTGAGGAAAGCTCACTGTGAGTGATGTGAAGGGACGCAGGAGCATGTGAGGAGCTGGGACTGGCAAACAAGTGCTGGAGGGCACCTGTGGTTCCCAGGGCAGCGTTTGCTGTGGGATCGCTGTCGTTCGTGTGAGTGCCCGTGCATGGTTCAGTGATGTAGCAAGAGGAGAGTTTAAAAAGGGAAAAATGTTGATGCTTTCTGCAATGTTCTCCATTCCTAAACTGAGCCAGGACTGCCCCCAGTTCTCTCTAAGTGAGCTGGGCCCTTTGCCCCTTCCCAGACAATCCCGTTAGCTGCTAATTATGCTGAGGGATTTAGAAGGGGAGGAGGATGGTTTTTCCCTTCCTGCTAGCCACACAGGAGGGGAATGAGGAAGCAGCAAGGGTGTCTCTTCATTCGGCTAAATCCCACAGAACGTGCCTACATGAGACAGCTAAGCTCCTGATCAGTAATTACACACTGCAGCTCTGCCTTTAATCGGGATAAAAGACTTAAGGAAACTCCTTTGCCCCTGGTCTCTACCTTTTTTACCTAGGGATTTTATTGCTGTGAATATTAGCAACTGAAGCAACCACAGGAGCTCAGCTCTGGGGCTCACGCAGGCTCTGAGAGCTCCTGCAGCCTTTTCAGCTCTGTTCTGCTCCTGTGCTGCTTCTCTTTGAGCAGTTATTTCATGCTGCCTTTAGAAAGTAGAAAGAAGAAGAAAGTGAGGGGGTGTCTGGGTAGACGCCGGGGTGGTTGGGGTTGCGGTGGCTGGTTTCCCCCTTGAGGTCCTAACTCTGCAAGTGGCTGAACTCTCCTGGCTGGTTGTTTGCAGCTTTGTTGGGCACGGCTCCAAGGAAGCAAGAGGTCAGGAGATAAGTGCTGCAAGTCCTGCTGTGATCCTGCCTCCTTATCAGGGCCTCAGAGCCCAGGGGTGAACATGTGTGTGCACCCACATCCCCATTGCTGCTGGCCTGGGCACTGGACTGTCCCTGGTGGTCTCTGCTCAGGGGGTGCCACCTTCTGCCATGCAGGGCTTGGCCTGAGCCCCACCAGCTCTTGGGCACCCATTGGGATTTTGCAGAACAGCATGAAATTAATGAAGGAACAGCCTGACCAATTGATAGATGCAGAGCTGGGCTGGTGCTGAGAACATGGGGAAGGTTTGCAGTGGGACTTCATTAATTTAGTTCTCAGCTTTTGTCCTGGTTTACCAAAAGATGTGGGTGAAGTTCCCGGTCTCAGAGGGTTTATTGGTCCTTCTCTAAGCTGGCTCGAGCTCTGAGATAAGAGCATTTGCTGTTCTCAAGTTGATGCAATTCCAAGTTAAGGTGGAAACTGCTGCACACTCTTCTGGGAGTGGGGAAAGCCAGGCTGTGTATTTTAGCCGCCTCGTTAATCAGCTCTCATCTTTTTTTCTCTCTTTACAGAAACCAGGCAATGCGGAAAAAGTTAATTTTATACTTTAAGAGGAGAAATCATGCGCGCAAGCAGTGGGTAAGTGATTCCCTTAGACTTTATTTTATATGTATAAAACAGCGTAATTTATTATGTGAGAAAGAAAAGGATGATTTCCAACAGAGAGGTGCTGGGACTCTGTACTTTGCCTCTTGTATTACTGTGGAATCTCTCCTGCTTAAAATAACATGTGAAGGAGAGGTCCCCAGCCTGCTGCAGGCAGCACCTCCCTCTGTAAGTGCCTCCCACAGAGCAAACACGTGGGGTTGCCTTAATCACAGCAGAGCCCATCATTGATCTCAGAAAGCCTATTCACAGCATAAATGTCTATTTTGTGAGTAATTGAACCTGAAGAGAGGTGTGAAACAAGCTGACTCTGCTTCCGGTGAATGGTCTGAAGGCTGCTCTGCCTCCTTCCAGCTGACCACAGAGCAGTGTTCTAGGAATCTGTGGTTTAAAAACAAAATTCAAGCTCTGCGCCGGTTTGTTTCTAGGCAGCGTTGCCTGCAGGAGTTTCAGTGACCTTTAAGGAGACAGGTCTTGGTTGGGTAAGGGGTGAGGCAGGGCTGGTGATGAGGTTTCAAAGAGGTTCGTTGCAAAGTCTGCAATTACTAGAAGAGAAAGTTCAGGTGGGTTTCACAGAATTTGTACATTTTTGGTGCTGACAGTTGCAGTTGTTCCTGGCAGGAGCTGGAAGGCAAAGCCAGCAATGCCAGAACAACCAATGGCTTCCACCAGGAAGGTGGATTTTGCATTGTCTTTCAGGGATGGGGGATTCAGCTCACGGGGCTTCATGTTTCCTGAGAAAGATGCAAATACTGTCTCCTGACTCGGTGTCTCTGTCCTATCAAGAGGCTGTCTTGCATTGGCAATGATGCAGGTTTTCTCAGTGTCTTTAGGGCTGGTTTTGGCCAGAAGTGCTAAAAGTGGGAGGAATTGTTGGAAAAAATCCAAACAACAACTCTGGGAAGTGGTTTAAAGGCTGTACCCTTTAAAAGTAACTTCCAATACATACATTTCTGAGGCAGATATCACATAATTTTCTAATTTGTTTTGAATAACTCTTTTCCTTTCTCATGCTTTGTTTTCTGCCCGTGTTTTCTACCAGTATTCCAAAAGCCACAGACCTTGCATTCCCAAGGAATGGTTGTGTCTCCCAGTTGTGTCCAAATACATGTTCATTTAGACATGTCCATGACAAAGCTTCTTCCAGGGCAAGGGGCTACAGGGCTTACAACTCCATCAGGATGTGGCACAGCAGCCAGGTGCTGCTCTGGGCACTTCCCCTCCTGCAGCTGAGGACTTCTGCATGGTGGGAAGTGGGTCAATATTCCCTTTCCAGAAAAAGGATTGCAAAGCATCATGTGGTTTTGTTGGAAGCAGGAGGGAAGTGCCTGGGAACTGCTTTCTGGTGGAAGTGGCTGGTTACTGTGCTAAACCCAGAGTGAGTTGCTCTGTGTGAATATCAAGGAGCTGGGGGAAAAGGTTTAATTAGGCTGCAAGAGCACAGTTCCTAAAATACGACTTGCAGTAAAGTCGCCTGTCATGCAAAATAGGTGAATTTCTGCCAGCCAGTTTATTCAGTGTCCTTGAAAGGGGATTTTTCAGTTTAGGGAAGCATTTTGCCTATTCTACAAAATAGGCAACATACGGTTGCTGAATTTGCAAAGTGAATACATTTGCTGATTCTGTTTGCAAAATGGGTATGCTTAGCTATTTTTCTGCCTATTTTGTAGCAGACCCTATTTTTAGCAAAGCCCATCCACATGCCAGTGTTTCTTTCTGGCTCTTTTACTTTCTGGGGTATTGTTGCTGCCTGGGGCTGGCTGGAGCAGGGTCAGAGCTCGGTCGCCACAGGGTCCAGCCCCGAGAGCCCCATCCCAGAGGATCCACGGGGCTTCCTCCTGTCTCCACTGAGGTCAGCACAGCAGAAGACATTTAATTGCCATCGGGGTGATGATGCAGAGAGGGAATGGTGAAGGGAGCTGTTCTGGGTGTGAGAGGTTTGTCTCCATCAGCCAAGGGAAGAAAACCACGGGGCTTGCACAGGAATTGGACTGGTTCCTCCTGTCACCTTCGCTCTTCTCCTCCCCTTCAGAGAGCTGCTGCATTCCCTGGAGCTGTGAGAGCGTGGGCTGCGGGAGGGCTGGGGCTTGGCACAGCCCACAAGCTGCCTTCAGCTGCTACGGCGGCGTTACTATTCATCCATTTTTAGAGAGGCATGTCAGGTCCGATTTGGCTCGCTATCACTTACTGGTGTGATTGAGAGGCTGATGGGCTGCTGAGCCCAGCCGGGGAGGGGAGCAGAGGGGGCACCCATGCTGAAAGCCAGCACAGATGGTTGCTCAGGAATGGACACACTTGCTTAGGGCTGCTCAGAGGAAGCCTGGAGAAGGAATAGATGCTTCTGTTCCTGAAGTGCCTGACCAGGAGCTTCTCCTGGTGGTGGAGCTGTGATGATGTGAGTTCGCAGTGCTGTAAGGTGCCTGTAATCTTGGCTTTTGAAGGATGCAGGAGATTGCAGGGAGCCTGTGTCCCAGCTGGAGCAAAAAGCACTGGATGGGGATGCTGCAGCTGGGCTGCAGGGTTTGAAGTTTGCATGGTGAGGAGTTAAGGAAATGCTCAGCCAGTCCATTATGAAGCCGTGCTCTGGAGGGCAGAGCTGTGTGAGGGGGAAGCTTTGGTACTCCTGCACTGCTGCCAGGGTGCAAGGTGCTGGGGGATTAGCATCATGACATCGAGGTGCTGGGGGATCAGCATCATGACATTGAGGTGCTGGGGGATCAGCATCACGACATTGATGTTGCTTTTTCCATCTTCAAATGCCAGTTCTTTAAAAAAGGAATCCTGGATAAAGCTTTTGTCGAGTTGGTCCAAGGAGTGGAAGAAAAGGAGGAAAACGAGCCGCCCTGCTGGCTGTGAAACAGCCAGGGCTGTGCCAGGTGGCTCTGCTGGGGTGGTGGCAATGCAGGACCCAGCACTGGCTCATTGCCACAGGGAATGACAAACCTTTCAAAGCCTCCAGGCTTCTCACCAGACCGAGCCCTCGTGCTGGGCTCTCTCCCGGCCGTGCCGCAGGCTGGCAGCACCGGGCACCAGCTTCATAAACTTCATGGGGTATTTTTAGCTTCTTCCCAAATGTGATGCTCTGAAAGCAGGAGGATGTAGCAGATTTGCTGGCAGGGTGGGAGCTCTCGTTTTCAGGGGGCTGATGGCATTGCTTTGGGAGAGGTGAAAACGCAGCAGCTGTGATTTTGCCAAGCTGCCGCAGGCTGTTGGTGTTACCTGTAGCTCCTTTCCCAAAGTGTGAGTTACCCCATGTGGGGTTTAGGACATTTTAATTTCTGTTCTCCTTCTTTGTTTTTATCTTGTGGTTGTTTCCTTCAGCTCCTGATGAAACCCAAGCACCTCCTGTGCATCCATGCAGGGCGGGGCAGTCTCTAGCTCCAGGCATGCAAGTGGGAATTGATTTATTTGCAAGGGAAGGTGTTAATCTGGCTCAGCTGTAGGGCCTGAGGTGCTCTGTCTGCCTCACATTATTGTTGAGGTGCCTCCAAAAGGCCAAGGAGATCAAAGATATGTTGCTGTTCTTGGGTTATTGCCAGGTCCAGGATGGACAAACCAAACCCATGTGCCAGGATTGGTGTGACATGGGCTGCAGATTGCTGTGTCTGGTTTGGGGTTTATTTACCTCTTCCAGATTTTCTTTGTGGCCAAGAGCAAACAGGAGGAGAAAAAAGTGCATCTGGGAAATCCTGCAGCCTCAGACTTCTGATCACAGGGCATGGTGGCAAGAAATGAGTTTATTTCTTGGAAATTTGGATTCCCTGTCTCTGTTGTGGTGCTGAGTGTGCTGGTGCCTGAGCCACCTGTTCTGGAAAGCGATGTCAGGGTCAGGAGTTACCTGGGGTTTGCTATTAGAGCAACATCTGCTTTCACTTCCTGATTTAAGGCTTGGAAGGCATTTGTCTGACACAAACTGAAACCCTAAAACCCCTCTGGTCCCCCAGATGTTGTCAGTTGAGGCTGGGCACCATCACTGCTGCCACTGTGGTGGCTGTTGGGGAGCAGACAGGTCTTCCCACCGTGGACCTTCCCTGTGCATAGGTGTTCTCCATCAAGAGTGTGGCTGGAGGAGGGAGAAGGGATTTGGGGCATAATGGGAGGAGACTAATTTGCGTTGCAAATCTTATTTCAATGTTACCAGGCTTGTCCCATAAATACCAGTCAGAAGTGCAGTGCTGGACCTGGTGGGTGGCAGGGTGGGTGTGCCATGAGGATGTCACCTGGGGGGACATGGTGTGGAAACCCTTTACAGTGCCCTGTTTTGGCTGGGCCTGGGTTTGCTGTCAGTGGGAATGCGCTTGTCCTGTCACATGGGCTAAAAAGGAAGAGCAGCAGCAGGAAAAGAACTTTTGCTTTCTAGGGTGGTGAAGGAGCTGAGTGTGTGGCCAGGCCACCACGCTGTATGGCTGTGGGCTGGGGGCCTGGCTCTTGATTTTGGGGAGCCAGGCCCTTGCATGGAGCTGCTCCATGGCCCCAGTCCATCATCACTGCCAGCACAGAGCTGTGAGTGCTGGAGCTGGTGTGTGTGGGTAGGAAGGGGTGCCTGGCCTTGGGCACCATGGCAAGCTGTCCCCAGCACAGTGAGCTGGTGGCTCCAAAATTACAGCCCCGCTCACATGGTGGGGACCAGCTCTCCTGCCCCCTGTGCCTCCTCCCAAGGCCATATTTCAGTCCCTCCTTGCTCAGTGGCCTCAAGCAAGCACCTTGCTCTCTCCTGGTGTGTGGAGCAGGGGTTCCCTCCCCAGCACAGGGCCTTTGGCTGCTGAATCAATCGCTGGGTGAGCCAGAGGATGCTCAAGCAGATGTGAAGGGTGGGCCAAGGGTAAGAGCCCTGGTTCCACCAAGCATGTTGGGTCTGGAAGGAAAGAGCCTGGGGGTATCTGTTGGCCTGTTTTGAGAATTCACCCTTGGGTTGATCCCAGGCCCTGGAGCATGTCCACGTCCTAATAAATTGTATTTCTTTAAGCAACATGACTCATGCTCAGCCTGAGCAGCCATCGAGGGCCCAGCCTGGAGGAGTTGCCCTTCCCAGGCACATCTCTGAGCTCCCTCTCTGCCTCTGCCCTTTCAGGAACAAAAGTTTTGCCAGCGCTATGACCAGCTGATGGAGGCCTGGGAAAAAAAAGTGGAGCGCATCGAAAATAACCCCCGGCGCCGTGCCAAGGAGAGCAAAGTGCGGGAATACTATGAGAAGCAATTCCCGGAGATCCGCAAGCAGCGCGAACTGCAAGAGCGCATGCAGAGGTTAGAGGAGAAGCGGTAGGAAGGGGCTGAGCTGGTATCAGACAGCCTTTCATTTTTCTTGGGGAATGGGTGTGGGATTTGTTTGCGGGAGGATCGGGCTGGGGTGGCTCTTGGTCCCTTTTCTCCCTCTCTAGTCTGAGGTAGAAGCCAGCAGACATGAGTCTTGCTGCTCTTTCCCCAGCGTGGCTCAACACAGAGCCAAAAGGAGCAAAAATGTCAGGAATGTGACTGCCTGTCTCACCTCTCCTGCTGTTCTCCCAGCTGGCCACATCAGAGCCAGGGGTAGCTCCCTTGTGCTGGCCAGCTGGCTGGGACTGCACTAATTCCTGCCTTATTGGTGTGCCCAGATTAAGATGTGCAAAACTTGCGGGTGCATTTGGTCATGTTGATGATTTAATGCATGCACATGCTTTGATGGGAGCAGAAACATCTGCAGAGGTTATTGGAATGACCACAGACAAAATGAAGGGAGCAAAATGTCTCGCTGGAAGGGATGTCCCCTGTCTCTCCCACCCCCTGTCCATTTTCCTCTCCTCATTTGTAAGTGCAATTGAGGTCATGTTGTTTTCTGCCAGGAAGAGACACGATTTCATGATCTCCACCCTTTTTGCTGAAAACTCCCTGTCCTTCCCATTTCAGCCCTGGCATCTTGCCTGGGGTCACCTGATACACGGAAAACCTAAACCCTTCTGCCAGCATCCCATCATTGTGCCCCACTAACAACTGGGTGGGTCCAAACATCCTAACTGATGGCTTTATTTTGTCTGAAGGAGAATGGGAGAAATGGTACAGAGAAATGTTTTAATTTTTACCTGCTTAATAAGAAAAGTTGTATTTCTTTGGGATGTGTGGCTGTGACTGTAAGGGAAAGATAACAATGGATGGGACTGATTTAAAGCTTCCCACAGCATTTGCAAATCAGATGTGGTGGCACAGTGCTAATGGCTCGGTGCTAACACCAACACCCTTGTGCCATTGCTATAGTGGGATGAACAGAGAAAATGTGGGGGAGAGTGTGGTTGGGGATGAAATATCCTGGTGTTCTAGCAGTCCAGGAAGTTGGCACAGGTAAGGAAACTGGTTTGAGGCTCTTGACCTGCGAGCCCTAAAGGCAGGCGTCATTGCCACAGTGTGGGAGGGGGTGGCCTGGCTGGAACATTGGGAGGTCAAAATGGTCTTGAGTGTGGTTTTCTGCTTATGAAATGGAACATCAGTGCCTGAGTGTGTCACTGCCCTTTCCCAGCAGGGTAGGACAGAGGGGCAGCGGCGGGCTCTCCATGTCAGCTGCACGCAGTGAGCACGAGGTGTCCGAAATCATCGACGGGCTCTCGGAACAGGAGGTGAGACCAGCTTCTCCTTTCTCCTCCTCTTCACCCCTCACTCTGTCTTCTCTGAGGAAGCCAAGACAGGACTCAAGTGAAGTTCTCAGTGAAGTCCTATGCCATATCCCACTAAATTTAGGTCTTACTGAGGTTGGGGAGGTTGCCATGATGCCAAACACTTTCTGGACAAGATCTAAAGTCAGAGGTTTATTTAATATGCATCAGCATCTTCCCAGCCATGTGAGAGATGTAAAGGAGCTGTGCAATGGTTCTGCCAGAGCAAAACGCGGAGCTGGTGGCCAGTAGGTTGGGTTTATCAGCATTTGGCAGTCTCTTAGGGACCTGAAACCCCAGTGTGCTGCTCATCCTGGGAAGCACCCCACAAACACCTCCTGGCTGTGGTTTATACTGGAAGTGAAAATGGAAAGGGGAAGGGAAAAGGAAAGGGGAAAGGGAAGGGGGTTGGTGCCCAGACTGCTGGGTGGAGGGGATTTTCTGTTTTGTTTTGTTTTGTTTTGAATGGGCTGTGCGGCTTGACACAGGGGAATCCTATGGAATGAATGGTTTGTACGTGAGCCAGTTGGCCCACATCTTCTGGGAGTGCTCCATTCATCTTGAAACATCCCTGTGACCTCGGCTTCATTTGGATCTGGTTTCACAAGGGTTCCACTCTCTTGGCACGGAGGCGAGCTGCAGTGAATGGATCGTGTTTGGGAGGGGAGAGAGCCATTGCCCAGCAATAGCTGGGATGTTTGCTGCCTGTGGGCCACAGCTGATCCCTCTTTGGGATCCCAGGCACTTTGCTCTTAGCCAGTTAAGGTGACAACGTGAAGGACACAGGTCTTGGAAGCAAAGGGAAATTTCACAGCCCTGCAGAGGTGCTGGCCAAGTGGAGCGTTAGCTGATCACCTCCGTCCCCCTGCACAGTGTGGTGCTAAACTCCACCCTGACAGCCACCTGCCGAGCCCCAAATCGGCTCTGCTTGTCTCAGGGGAGACCTTAAGAGCTTCCAGCACATCCACAGGGTTGGAAGGAGCAGGAATGTGAGAGCTGGGGAGCATCTCTGGCAGCAGCACATTTCTGGAGAGGAGTGGGCTCTGGCTGGTGGGGTGTAGTGGCAGCACTGCGCCCTGTGCCCTCAGCTGCAGGCAGTGCTCCCACCAGCATCCTTTCTGCTCTGCACAGGGGCTTCTCCTGTCACCAGGGGCGGTGTGCAGTTACCCAGATTGATGCTCCAGCTGTGAGCTCACCTCCCACCATGAGGAGGCATCTGCAGTTTCTAAAGAGGAGGGGCCCTAGTGGGGATGGGGAAGGCAATCACATGTGTTGAAATGTCCATATCTGTGAAGAGAGTTGTGTTTTAGGAGGAGGAGGAGGTTGGGTCTGGTCAGGCACAGCAGGGAAGCAGAGCAGCACTGGGCAGGCCAGAGTCAGCAGCTTCTTGGAAGGGTTGGCTATTACTGTTCTCCCAGGAACCAGCATCTGGCTATAAATTAAAACAGCAGCACTTGAGACATGGCCTTCCTAGGTCAGGGGTTGAAGTTTGAGCAATGACATCCCAGGTGACAGGGAGGACTCAGACAGATGGTGCAATTGAAAGGGGGTGGCCAAAGCATCCCTTCTTCCCCACAGGGTAAACCTGTGCCAGGGGATCACCAGCAGCTCAGCCAAAAGGACAGTCCCAGCATTTGAGCAGAAGACAGCACAAATGAGACATCACATTGGCCTCTCTGTTGCAAATACTTAAGGAAACCAGTGTGCCCAGTCTGTCCTGTCCTGCTGTGCAGCTGGGGCTTTGGATGAACTTTGTGCTCCATAGGATGTAGTAAAGGCACCAGATCATGTCCCAGGGTGTTGCAGTAAGGAATGACAGCCCCATTTCAGTGACATTTGAAACCTCCTGGAACAATTCAGGATTCCTGTGGAAGGGAAACGTGATGTCTCCCTCTGCCCACCCTTTCAAGAAGCTTTGCAAAGCTACCCCTCACAACTGGAGTGGGAGGCTGAACCTCCATGTGGCTTTTGGAGGCTGGGAGGGGGTCAGCATTCCCTGTGCTAGACTTGTTTCTCATCATGGTCAGGAGCTGTTTCACTTAAGTCAGACATTTCCACGCAGGATCTTAAAGCCTTTTATTCCAAAATGAAAGATTAATTGTTTCCTGGCTGACAGCGATAGCCTCTTTCAGCATTTAATTTACAATTACTCCTGCAATAAAGCTGTCTAGTGCTCGCTTTTGCATTCTCCCGTTCCTCTGCCTGTCCTTTTCCTCTCAAACATCTGTCCCCTGCAGTCCCCACGGGCCCGTGGTGCTGACCAACTGTTCCCTCTGCTTTCCCCAAAGAACCTGGAGAAGCAGATGCGCCAGCTCGCCGTCATCCCGCCCATGCTCTACGATGCTGACCAGCAGCGCATTAAATTCATCAACATGAACGGCCTCATGGATGACCCCATGAAGGTCTACAAGGACCGGCAGGTGATGAACATGTGGAGCGAACAGGAGAAGGAGACCTTCCGGGAAAAGTGAGTGCAGCCCACACAGCTCTGCCTGTGCAGCCCTTGGGAGTGTGGCAGGATCTGTGCAGGGCTCAGCTGGAGCCCCAGCACACTGAGGCATGAATTTCCCAAGTGCTTGGCTTGTCCCCCATGGGCACATCCAGAGCTGCTGTGCCGCCCCTGGGCACAGGGTGATGCTTCTGCACAGAAACTTCAGGCCTTGCTGTATGGTTGGGGTGTTCCTGCCCCTGTGCTGGGCTGTGGAAAGTGCCTGCTCGTGGCAGGGTGAGAACAGGAAGTTTTTCAGCTTTTGCATTCCCTGTTGTATCAGCCAGTTTAAAGACAACGCCAGGGAAACCCAGCACTCCATAGACATTTCCTTTCTGGATTGTCATGCTGTTCTTTGGGCACTTGTGTATCCAGGGGATTTTTGGGGCTGTCACCATCCAAGCCCCTCATGTAGACCCCCTCAGGCTGCAGCTTCCAGCTGGTGCCTGTTCCTCAGTGCTCTGTCCTGCTGTCTGCAGGATTTGCCACCGGCTGCTGTTTCCATGGATGCGTTCCCACATCAGACACGTGCAGACTCTGGCTGTGGTGCTTTCTTCTGTTTGCAAGCAGTGCTTGAGAACAGCTTGGCTCTATCAAGTGAGATCACTTGGGGAGTCACTGATTCCTTCCCTGGGTACTGCTGTGCTGTCAGCCAAGATGTGGGTGCTCAGCTTGGTCTCACATCCAGACTCCCCTGTATCCCATAGCCCAGTGGGGATCCAGGTGTGTTTGCATGGAGGCCTGGAGTATCCTCGGTGCCCCCAGTGTGCTGTGTCTGTGAAAACAGAGCAGGAGTTCAGCTGCCAGTGCGATGAGCTCTGCTGGTGCTCTCTGCTGTGGACCTGAGAGACGTGGAGGTACCTGGATGCACTTTGTCCTGGGCAGCAGCACCACTTAGTCTGACTCTGGACAATCAGGGGATGGCTCCACGGATTTCCACCAGCCCTATGGCCAGCCATGCTGGAAGCCTCTCTGTGTCCAGGATCCCTCCTCCTCCCCCTGCTCGTCAGGACTCCTGTGTGCAGCTGAAATAATTAATTGCCAAGATGGACCGAAAAAGAACAAAACAAGCAAACCGGCTCCAAGCCTTTGATAGAGGAGAATCCTCATTGCTAATTAGCCTTAAAATGTGCCACTCCAAACAGCGAGGCTTGCCACAAATGACGCAAAGGCTAATTACTCGGTCTTTAATGGCAGGGCTGTGCCTGGCTAATGGGGCTGGAAGAATCCACACCCAGTGTGTGCATCCTGCAGTGCACGATGGATTCTGTGTCATCACTGTGGGTGATGCAGAGCTCGAGGCAGAAATACAGCAGGGTTTCAGGGCTCTCACAAAGCTCATTTTGAGAGGATGGTATTCAGGAGCTGTAAGAAGGGTGTAGGGAGTCCTGCCCCAGCTCTCCCCCAACCTGGCGTGCCGGAGCTGAGCTGCCTGCTGTGCTGCAGCTCCTGGCCTGGGTTTTTAAGGTGAACTGGAGTTGTGTCATCCGTGATCGTGACCTAGAGCTGGCCTCCTCCTGAGACCAGGAAAACCTGGTTCAACCTTTTGTTCAGCCCAGTTGGCAGGGGCTCTTGGAGTAAACAGGCAGGCACTGCAAGGCTGACAAGCTCCAGGTCTGAACTATTTCAGCTGTCAGAACATAACCACGAGGAAGAACCTGATTTGATTTGCTTCTGGGCAGGATTTCAGGTCTCTGTTGAGAGCCCATTGCTGGCCTACTCCCAGGGAAGCTGTGGTTTGCTGATGAAGGAGCAGGGTGCTGCTCAGGCATCGAGGCTGTGCCATGCTGGGCAGTGTGAGAATTGCAGCATCCATCTCTCATTATGGAAAGATGGCCTGGCCCATGAAAAAGAGGAGATTATCTGCATTGCCCCTTACAGTGTGTTAGTACCATTGATAGCATGGCCTTGAAAACCCTGTCCTGTGGTCAGCACTGGGTTTGTGCTGTGTTCAAAGGGAGGAGCCAGCTCTGGCTCTATGCCCTCATCTCGGGTTGTCTGAGCAGCCTGTCTGGTTTGCTTTCTTCCCTTTTTTTTTTGTCCCCCCTAGCATTTCTGGTTTCTTTTTTGTTCTGGTGACCAGTTATGGTGACAGGGATCTTGCAGTGCCACCCAAACCATATGGGAGTTTTGCATCAACAATGGCATCAACGTGGGTGACAGCACCCCTGTCCTGCTGCCATGGCTGGAGTTTGTTGGGCCCTTACTGAGTTCAGCTCAGCACCTTCACTCCAAGTTTGGCATTGGGACAGAGCAGCAAAAGCAGGAGCTCAGCCAGTTGCCCCAGGGGAATCACTGGCAGGGCTGGGGACATGGAGCTCCTCACCATATCCTGCCCATGTTACACCCACACCGCAGCTCTTCCACCTTTTGCCTCTGATCCGTTTCCCCAGGGCACAGAGCTGTCAGCTCTGGGAGCTGGCAGAGGTGCACGTGCTGAACGTGGCTCACCCTGGCTGCTCAGGTCCCCAGGGCAGAGCCCGTGCTGGTGGCCACCTCTCCTGGCACAAAGTCACCACTCACCAGGCTCTCCATGCCTTGGCAATGCATTGGTTAACTGTGCTGCCAGCAGCAGCACCTCCTGCCAAGGGCTTGCTGGCCCTCGATGCTTCCACACCAGCTAGGCACAGGGATTTGTTGGAGGAGGCATCTCTGCTAGTGGGGACAGCTTCCCCTGAGCGGGCAGGGTACCCTCCCGGGCTGCCAGAGCCAGGGATGAGCTTGCTGACAGCTCCTCCACTTGCTGGGTATGAGGCAGCGTTCAGCAGAGCTGCTGTGCCACTGGGGATCTCTTGAGCAACTCAGCAATGTGGCAGATCTGTGCTTCCTCCCGGGGTTTGGGTTTCCCTTCCTGTCCTTTGCAGCTGCTCCCAACAGCCCAGCAGGGCTTGGGGTCCTGCTCAGCACTGGGGCCACCCATGGCCATGATGTGGGGTGTGATGGCAATTCCTTGCTCTTTCCTTGCCAGCTCATGAGGCCTTGTCCAGGTGTGCCTGTCCTCTGTGCCTGCCCTGTCCTTCTCTTGGCACAGCCTTGGCTGGCCATGGGATCGAGCAGGGTAATCTCTCCGGCACTGCCAGCCCCCTTTTGATTTCCCACCCCAGGATGAGCATTTGCACACTGAAGCTCCCAGCCCCACTGGGCTAAATTTAAAGTTCCTGTCTTTCTGGGAAGCTGAGCAGCAGACAAATATTTTCTCAAAGCCCACAGTCCCTCAGGGAGCTGACCTTGCTGCTCTGGGTGTGCAGGGCATGGCAGCCTGGCTGTGAGGGGGTCAGAGCCAGCACCCACAGTAACCCTCTCCCTCTCGCTCTGCAGGTTCATGCAGCATCCAAAGAACTTCGGCCTGATCGCATCCTTTCTGGACAGGAAGGTAAGCCTGCCCGCCTGGCTGTAAGCTGGATTGTGCTGCCTCTCCTCCTTCACTTGCCTGTTGGTGCTGGAGCTGCCAGAAGATGCTGAGCACCCGTGGGTGGTGGTGGCTCCAAGCCCCGGGCACGGTCCAGACGCCTCCCGGCTCCCTGCAGAGACAGGGGCTGAGTCAGCCGCGGGGAGCGCGAGGTGTGAGCGCAGCCAGCCTGGCGCGTGGGCGGCACAGCCCACCCCGGGATCTGCCTGCGGAGCTGCTTTCCAGCATCTCCCGGAGGCATTTTGCACCAGCCAGGCTGTCACACAGAGGGTGGGCACCCAGCTGCCCAGCACAAAGAGGAGGGGTCTCTTTGCTCAGGGAGAGAGAGGTTTTTGAGGGTGGGCTGAGTCCCGTTTCATCCAACAGGTCGGGTGGGTGTCCTGGAAGCACACACGCCTCCCCTGGTGTCTAGGAATCGTTCAGCTCACAGGAACTGCCTGGCCTTTCCTAGACCTTGTGTGTTGTGCTGCTTGGACTTTTTGTTTTTGCTGTTAATTGGGCTGATGGAAGAAAGGTTTGAGAAAAAGACCTGATGGAGGAGTGAGTCTCTTGTCCCATTTTGAGCAAGGCCAGGTACCTTCCCTGGGACAGGCCATATGGGCAGATCCTGAACAGACCCAGCCTGAAAACACAGCTATATCTGTCACTTGAATGCTCTCCTGAGCAGGAAACATTTGAAAGCTGCTGCTTCTCTGGTCCTTTTAGTTATCTGCATCCTCTGCCCACCTCATGCAGAGTTTCATACACACAGTGTCCACTCACTCTGGGGGAACCACTCTGCTCTCAGGGGTGGCCTGCAGAGGTCACTTCCAGCCTAAATTATTCTCTGATTCCTCATAACTCAGGCTGGGGAAGTAATTTATAAGACCTTGACCTTCCTGTCCAAAGCAGCAAGGAGGGCCAGCAGCCACCTCGTGCTGCTGCTGTTGCTGTAAGATCCCAGGCTCCTCATCCTTTCACACTCGATAAAGCTGAAAGTGGTGGGACTTGGATGATGCTCACAATCCAGTCTGTGTTCCAAGCTGTAAAATGTCTTCTAATTTTATTTGTACTCGTTTGTAAATCAGGCTGTAATTATGATACAGAACACATCCATTATCCTGTTGGAGAGAGATGCAAAGTATGGCTCAATGTAATGAATTAATAGATTTTTAAATTGCATTATAAAAAAATAGTGATCTTAGCCCTTGGAACAGATGACTGTAAGTTTTTGTGTTCGCGTGTGTGTGTGTATAATCACGGCTAAATTAGAAAGAGATCCAATTAACACTTTAAAAGTTGCAATCTGTTTTTGCAAATGGTTCCATTCCTTGCAGAGGGATGGGGTGAGCGCAGCCCCCGGGCACACACAGCTGCCCCAAGCTCCTGAGGACTTGTGGCATGATGGATCAGTGGGATAATTTTTCTTCATGAAGCCACTGATCCTGTATGTGAAGGTGTAGCCCAAGGCTGGTGTTCAGGTGCCCATCCTGTTCAGCAGAGGACTTCTCCCAGCACGGCACACTTAGTGCTGTTCAGGAGCTGGGTATGTCCTGGCCGTGACTCCTTGTTTTCCCAACGTGTCCAGTCTGTGATGGTGCTTGTGGAGCCAAGCACTGGAGTTGGGATGGCAGCTCCTGAGCTCTGGGATCTCAATTTGGCCGCAACGAAGCCGCACGCGCTCGAGCCAGCGAGCTTAGCGGCTGGAAGTAACACCAGCTGACAGTCGGGTGGCAGGTTGTGCCTCGTGTAACTGCAACAGAGGCTGACAGGCAGCTCCTTCTTCTGCCTCTGGTTGCCACGGTCATCTGGGGTCAGGCCTGCTTTGCCTCCAGCACGGGGTGATCTCTGCTCAGCACCCCATCTCTGTCTCCACACGCCTGCGGGACTGCCCTGGTCTGTTCTTTGCAGGGCTGAGCCTTTTTACTAGGACACTGTGCATTGTCCCCTTCTTCCAGCTGCACTGGAAGCCTTAGGGAGGGAGGTGTGGGGAAGCTGTTGGGCTGTAGGTCTTCAGGAGCAGCAGGTGACCTGGTGATGACCAGTTCTGAACGCTGCTCCTGGAAGTCTGTGCCCCAACAGCACAGGAGGACAGGACCTTCTGTTCCCTGACCTGCCTGTATCATTGCAGACAGTGGCTGACTGTGTCCTCTATTACTACCTGACCAAGAAGAATGAGAATTACAAGAACCTTGTGAGAAGGAACTACCGGCGGCGCGGGAAGAGCCAGGTAAGAGTTGGAGCAGCGCGTGGAAGTGTCACCTCTCAGGCTGAGCAAGTAGCTGCAGCACTTTCTCTGAGCCCCCCCAAATGCTGCTTTTGCCCCCTCCTGACATGGAGATGCTGCTTGCAGGCTGTCATGGGTTGTGGTTGTGCTCTGTGTAGCTTTTCAGAACGTGCTGTTTAATGGCAGTTGGTGTTTGTCCATCCCCATGCCGAGGTATCTTTTTAAAAAACAAACAAATCCAAGATGGTTTAAAAAGGGAATGGAGCGACTGTGGAAAACCTGGCTGTGTGTCAGTAGCGTGGGGTTGCCCATGCAGGCTGAGCTCTGTGCAAGGGCCAAGTGGGGTCTGTGTCTCTCTCTCTCCTCTGGAGATGGCAGCCAAGGTGCCAATGGTGACACCCAGCTGGGAGCTGGGTGGGGCTCGTGCTTTGCAGAGCCTGCCCAAGGCTCTTCCTAAGGTAAAGCTGTGGTAGGAAAATGACTTGGGTGGCAGTGACTTCTGGTGACACCTGATCAGAAGCATGTAAATGAAGTGCCAAAGGGTGCCCGAGATCCCCATGGGGGTCTCCTGTGGAGCTGGCAGACTTGGCACTAAAGCTAGCGGAGCCCCTTAACCCTTTGTTGAAGGGCAGAGCAGATTCCAGGGCACCACGAGGTGCCTGGGGGCAGGTGACTGAGTCAACCCTCACCATTACCATGGCCAAGATACAAATCTGGACGTGACCTTGGCAGTGTTGCTGCTGATACCATGATACCCTGGAACAGATAAGTGCTAAACCTTTTGGGAAGGTGCCTTATCCCCATGAATGCTTTCAGCCAGAGGCAGGTCTTGCTGGTGGATCCCCAGCTCCATGGAGTGAGTGATTATTCATGTCACAAGGAGAGTGAGGTAGCCACAAAGGGACTGTTTCCCCAGATAATGTGGGGATAAGTGTGGAAAAACTGGCCTGGCTCGTGACACCACTGACATCAGCAGATCTTCACGCTGCATGGCCATAAAAAGCAGCACTTGGGCCTAGATCCCGATTGGGAAGCAGATAGGTAGCCTCACTCCAATTTGATTTCTGCAGCATTAAGACATCAGAATAGCTAGCACATGACAAATGTCATGGAAAGTGCCCAATTTTCCCTTCTTTTTTTCATAGACATTAGAGATGGATAAAGGCCTATTAGATTATCCAGTCCCTCTCCCAGCAAACACAGGGTGGTTCCCTGCAGTACATTTTTATAGTGTTTACCACGGTCTGTTTTGTTAGATCACAGCAACTAGAACATGAGGCCACATTTGTTTCTTGTTAGCGGTGGAGACATTGAGCACGGCTCATTCTGGTTTCAATGTTAAATTGAGCAAGTGTGGAGAGTGAGAGGCTTTGCTCTGCATTTGCCTACCTACCCCAGCAGCCACAGACCTGCCCATCCTGCACCCAGCAGGGACTGTTTGTGTTTTGTGTTTTGAAATTATCCAAAGCACTGCTAGTTGCAGAATTTCCCACGGTGCTTTCCACATGAGCCAGCCTGAGCAGTGGAGATGTGTGCTGCCCTTTGGAGCCTTGTTCAGTGCCAGCCTTTAGAAGCAGGGACTTGCTTCATCGCCTGTAGGACTGTTTTTGCAAGTAGGAATCTCACCAAAGGGAACAATTTACACCTCCCCTGGAGCAGACCTCAGCCAGAACATCGTTGATTTTGAAAGAGGAGCCCCCCTGAGTCTGGGCGGAAGCGACACAGTGAATATTTCCCATTACTGTTGGATGCTCAGGTGGAAGGTGGGATGTTCAGACAAGCTTTAAGAGCCAAGGACTGGCTGCATGATTCACAGTAGGAGAGAGGTGCAGAACAGCAGCTGCTGCATTCAGCCTGGAACAGCTCTCCCACAGAAATCTTTGGGGGTTTTGAAGCTCACACTTTGTGCTGTGATACCACTAGTATTTGCATCCACTTCCTGCAAGACTGCATGAGGGGAGTGCTGGAAGAGCCTGTGTGCAGGCCTTGGAAGGGCATGCTGCTGCTGAGGGGCTGGGTCTGTACTGCAGAGGAGGGCTCTGCTGGGGAGAGACTCATTTTGTGGTGGCATTTTAACATAATAAAGGGCCAAATACGTTGTTAAAAATCCTACCAGAAGCTGGTGGAAGCAGTGAGGCATCTCCTTTGCTCTTCTTCATGGAGCCAGGGTCTCCCCTGGGTGTGGTGCTGATGGGATCTGCTTCCACACACTGGACTGGGTCAGTGTGTGACTGCACAGACCATCGTGGGAGAGGTCAGATACTGGCAAACCTGGAGGGATGGGATGAAGGGATGCTCCTGGTGGCATTTTGCTCAGTGAGTCTTTTCAGAAGCAGCTCAAATTCTGCCTGTGCTGCAGGAGAGCTCATTTGGGAGTAACCTGTTCCAAAGGCTCAGCCAGCACCCTGCTTGTTCCCAAGGGATCCTGGAGTGTTTGGAACCTGTGCAGGTCCCTGCAGGTCTCTCATTCTGTTTTCCAAGCAGCCTGGTGAGGAGTGGGGACGGGGACTGAGGAGCAGCAGCACTGGGCTGACGTGGCACTGCCAGCTCTGCCATTACCTGCCCAGTCTCAGCAATAGAGATGGTGAAAGGCTCCAGGACAGAGGACACACAGGGATGGGCAATGTGCAGGGAGGAGGCAGAATCCTAAACAGCCTTCCTATAGCACATGGAGGCATGGCATTGTGTTCCCAGCATTGCCCGTGCTCCAAGCACATATTTTCCTGCTGGTAAAGGTTCAAGCTGTTGAACACCAAAAGCTGAGCTTTAATTAATTTAGAAGAGGGGAGGAGAGGTTGGTTTTTGTGTCAGATGAGAGGAGAGCGGATGAGATCTGATACAAAGAGCATTTCAAGTGGCCCTATGCTGGTTTCTTGCTCCTTTTCTCACAGAGAGGTTGGTGGTCTTATTTGCTGTTGGAGGCTGCAGGGAGCTTGAGAGAGAAGGGGAGATAATTACACACAGAAAAAAGCTACTCTGTGTCAAGATTATCTTTGTGGCCTACTTATTAAAAGTCCATTAAAAAATAAGAATCCCACTGCTCCCTGGCTGATGGTCCCCTGGCAAAGGATATTCCTCATAAAGCTGCTACTTACTGCTAAAAATCTCCTGCCAAGAGCAGGGACTTCACATGATTCCACTTCCAGTTTGTCAGAAAACGGAGCAGCCGCCCACTCCGAGGCAGGATGCTCCCAGCACTCTGCCTTCCGTGGCACTGCTCAGTGGAAGGGACCCACATCCAATGGGTCATGATGCATGATATTGAGGCTCCTGAGATTAAGATCTTTCTAAAATAATCCTCTGTGCTTGTGTATGAGAAGGCAATATAACCCTACAAGGTGGGGGGGATTGATGGGAAGAGAAATAGCTTCCTTGTTGTCATTTCTCACTGAAAAAAAAAAAAAAAGAATTTGTGCCATGGTAAAACAGTCTGATCCAATAGTCAGTGTACAGTAATAAGCATAAATTTGCATGAGCTTGTAATGACAAACCCTTGTGTTGATGTGCTCATACAACTCAGGGTCTCTCTTCAGGCAGTTGCTCTTCAGGGTATTTCAGGGTATTTCTCTCTGTGAAACCTCTAAATTCTATAGCAAGCACACTGAAATTGACCGTGTGCTTCATTCTATGGGAAGCTGTTTTGCCGGGCTGTGGGAACGCAAGTGTTGGGCTGGAAGGAAAGTGACTCTACTTCAACATAATTATTCCGTTTGGAGTGTGAGATTTTTATTCCAGAGTAAATTTGCATTGATTTTGGAGTAACATTGCCCTTGTGGTAGTGGAGCAGCTGCAGCATGCCAGATCTGCTTCCTGCCAGTGAATTCTTGCGGGGGGGAAAAGCCATCGTCTCCTCCACGCTGCTGGGTTGGGCAGGTGGGCAGCCGCTCCTGCAGGCAGAGCTGTCGGTGGGTCAGTGTGTCAGCAGGAGGACGGTGGCTCAGTCTGCCGGCAGCAGGACCACGGGCGGCTGGAGGAGCCGCCTGCCCGCCCTGGGGATGACTCAGAGGGGGATGAAGTCATGGTGGAGGGATGCAGCCGCCGGACGGAGCGTCACGCCAGCCCCTCGGAGTGCTGTCAGACAGTGCTCACGTATTCCCTGGCCCGAGGGCCGTGTGTTAGCGCCGACACTTTCGAGGACTCACTCCGTGGCCCCCGGGGGAGCGGAGCCGCCCGGACCCCCCCGTTCCTCCATGGAGAGCGGTGCCAGAGCCGTGCCGGCAGGGCGGGGACCCACGGAGTGACCTGGCCGGTGCTGTCCCCCGCCAGGCCCGACAGCCTTTCCCAGGCCCACCCTCTTCCCTGTCCCCTGCCAAAACCCAAATCGAATTATCCGTCCCGCCGTCTGTCCCGCCCTCCCCAAACACAAACCATTCCCCTCACCAACGGGGATAAACAGCCCCAACCCAGATTTTTATAAACAGCCCGCTTGCTTTTTTGGCAGAAGCACCGTCGCAGCAGGATCTGGCCAGGTTTGATATTGTGTGGGTCCTGGAGCTTTAAGAAAAACCTGGCCAAGCAGGTTTCCCTGGCCACCAGCAGCCCTGTCACACTAGCAGGGGATGGCAGGGATGGGATTCCAGACAGTGCCTGCCCAGGGCTCCCTGCACCCTGTCCCCAGTGCAGGAGCAGATCTCCTGCCATGCTCCAGCCTTGCTATGCCAGTGCCTCTCCTCCCTCCCCAGGGATCAGATCCAGAGCTCAGCAAACTATTCTAACTCTAAATTGTGCAAGTGCTCCCACTCCAGTAACCACAGTAGCTGATGTGAGAAATGATACTTGTTTCTGGGAACCATTTGATCTTCATCAGTCCAGGGAGCAGCTCCTCATTAGTGATAAAGGGTTTGACAACTTTTCTTCCCGACGCAGGGAAATACTTGTCACAAAATCCTGGTTTAATCATGCACCACATCATACAGACACAGCCCTAGATGTGGCCAGTAAACTTCATGCCACAAATAGCCAAGAAATTATTCTGCAGGCACTGAGAGCTGTGCTGACTGGAGTGTTGTATCTAAAACAGCACTGAAATTATCTGTGGATGAGCAGGGGCGGGCTGTGATGGAGATTGCCTGGTTGGGAATCATGCCAGGGTTGTCAGTACTGGGGCATGGGTTCATCTTCTGCCAGTGGAATGTCACTGCTGGGATATAAAAAGGATTGAATTTGGCTCATTTTCTGGACAAATCTGCAGTGTGACAGGGCTGCTGATGGCCCAGGAAATAAGGCTGAGGCTGCAGGACCAGTGGAAAGTTGAACTTGTTCAGATCCTGTGGTCCTGGTCCTGCTCAAGTGTGGCCTCATAGGAAGAAACATCACAGAGTGTTTGTCCCCTGGGTGCTCAGTGCAGGCTGTCACTCTTGAAACCTGTAGTCACCAGGGAGATTTATGTCAGGATGCCTGTCCAGGAGGTGAATGAGGTGTGAGACACAGTGAGGCTGGAGTTGAGATCAGTTCTGTAACCCTCCCTCAGCACCTGTTTTTTCAGTCTGGACTCCTGTTGCTCCCCCAGCTGTGCCCTATAAGGTCCATCGTGCCTGTTCCCCCATCACAAGGATGTAGCAGCTTTCCCAAAGCCCTGCCACCCCTCCAGGCAGCACAATCAGGCAAACACAATGGAAACTTGCATTCCTGAAATCCCAGCTGCAGTTTTGGGGGTGATTTAGTGAGAACGACATGGCCATATTTGGGAAAAGAATCACAGGATGCGTTGCCACAGGAGGGTGGCTGCTTGGTCCCCAGGTCCCCATGTGGGCTGGTGACATTGCAGGGACAGCAGGGAGACTTGTGGGCTCAGAGCAGGGACAGACATCAGCAGGCAGGGACACACAGCCACTTTCCTCAAGGGCAGCACTGGCACAGGCTGCTGATGGACACTTTGGCCCTCACAGCCAGGCTCTGCCGTGCTGCTGAGCCCATCTGCAGGTAGCAATTACAAAACAGTCACTTCAGTGAGGTGACTCCCCCCCGTTCCAGCTGGCCCCCAGACTGGCACTGCTGTTTCTCCAGCAGCAGGTGGATGTATCCTCGCAGGGAGTGCTCCACCACGCCCCTGCCCACGTGAGTACTCCTTGGGGCAGGGTTTGGGGTTCGGGCAGGGCATTGCTGATCCCAGCAAGGGACCTGCAGCATCTTCATTGCAGGACACAGAAGCAGTTAGATTTTGGGATGAGGTGTTTTATCTGTTGTGATCCAGGTTTGACTAGGAATGGATGGGAAATAGGTCATGTCATTGTTAAATTGCTTTCTAAAGTAGGCACAGCTGAAAATCCCAGAAATCTGCTTCTACAAGGATACAGGGTTTGTTTTGCCCCTGGTTGTTCGTGGCATGTGTGGATGCTGCTCTGCATCCCACAAACTGCTGACCTGGCACCTTCCTCTGTTGGCAGGGCTTGGAGAGGGGTCGGTGTGTGGCCAGGGGGCTGCAAGCAGTGGGGAGCAGGGTAAAGCAAACCACAGGGAAGAGAAAACACGTGTTCCCTGCCTGGGACAGAGCGGGGGCTCATCTCCGCTGCTTCCAAACGTTATGCTCTCTTCCCTTAGGGTCATTTTTCCCTTCACAAGCAATCAAATCACTTTTTAAAAAACTCAGCAGCGACCCAGAAAAGAAACATTTCCTCTTATGGAAAAGCCCTCAGTGGTTCAAGGAAGGATCTGGTGAGCAGGGTCCTGTAAAAAATCACTTCAGTGCTTCCGTGGTATCACAGAGCGAGCAGTGTAAAGGGGACAGTGCCAGCTGTACTGGGCTGAGCCACACTGGGCCCTGCCTGAACAGTTCCTGTGTCACAGGCTCCCAGTGCTGCCCAAGATGAACCCATACTTGGGTGAGTGCACCCAGGCATGCTTGTCATGTGGGCTGGCAAGTGATGGAGGCTCCAGCATCACTCCAGTCCCACTGCCAGCCCCTCTCCTCACCCCTGACATGCTGCGTGCCCCAAGGACCCTGCTTGCTCCAGGACCAGCAGCCTGGGAGATGGCACAGGGCTTTCCCATGGCATGGCAGGGCAGCCTGGCTGCAGCTGCCAGCTCTTTGCTGCTGGCACTGGCTGTGTTTGGTGGCCTGTGGTGCCCGAGAGCTGTGCTGGTGAGTGTGCACAGGGTGTGTCCACGTCTCCTGGGGCACTGGGCACAGCCTCAGTGTTCTCCATCCCTGCCATGTGATGAATGTGTGTTGCAGAGTTGTCTGTTTGCTGGTAGAGGAGCAGCCCAGCTCAGAGCTGTCACAGTTTGAGCTGCACCAAGCGATCCCCATGCTATCATTCTTATGAAATCTGAGCCTGGCCCTTTGATTTTTTTTGGACTTGCTTCCACAGCCAACAGCATCAAACCCAGCCCTGGGACACAAGCAATCAAAGGCGAGTTGCCGGCAGACATTCCTCTTCCTCCCCTTGTTGTTTTGGCAGCAGCTTGTTTTGCTTTGTGGTTTCTCCCATGAGTGGAGGGTGCCGCGCGCGGTCGTGAGAAGCCAGGCTGCGTGGTGGTGGGTGGCAGCGAGGCCTGAGGCGTTCCAGACCTTTGGAGGAGGAACTCCAGGCCCTGGGAGTGGGTTACATGACACACACATGTATTTCTAAGCCATCCTCCCCGTGCTGTGTATCTAGCCTGCCTCAGGAGGTGGTAGGGACATGTGGGGAGAGGTGTTTGCAGTGGCTGTGCAATATCAAACCTCAGAGGTGGGTGCTTCTGCCTCTGCTTGGCATTGGCAAGGAAGGAAATTGGCCTGATGGCCAACGGGGTGGCTGGTGCTGAGGGTGCTCTGTGGTCATGTCCCTGCCCTGGCCCTCTCTGATGTGACCTGCCAGAGGAAGAGCTTGAAAGCAGGTGGAAAGGCACTTCTGGGTGGCAGAGAGAGGATGCTCCTGTGCTACAGCTTCATGGTGCTGGCAAAGATGCATGCTGTTTTTGGCAAAGATGCCCTGCACAGAATCTCTGTGGGGCTGGGGACAGGGGGTAAGAGCCGAATGCCAAGTCCTGCTGGCTGTGCTGCACAGAGCACAGAGCATCTTGCTCCATGGTGCCAGTTCCAGACCCTGTGGGATGTTCAGGGTGATGCCAGCAGGCAGCAGTGTGTGCCCACAGCCATGGTAGCTGTGCTGGGACTCCTGGAGAAGCAGCAAAGCAAACCCCAGGCGTTCCTGGCCAATGTAGTGTTGGCCTTTTGTCTTCAGCTTATCTCGAGCTGGTTTTAATTTGCAACTCCCTGATTGCGTGCAATGACCTTGGCCTGAGCCTGCTCCGCAGCTGAGTGCCCTGGAGAACATCATAAATGCCATTGATCTGAAGTCACACGCTGGAGAAGTGAAGGGCTGGTGCCCTGCACGTGGGAGAGCGGCACAGCCGAGTGGGTGCTCCCAGCTGCCAGAGGGGATGGGGCTCACACTGGTGGGATGCAGCTCCCTCCAAAGTCCCTGTCAAGACAGACTCTGGTGTGACATGCTGGGGAGAGGGTTGGCACGAGTCCCTGCGCTGCCGCAGTGAGACTGTGGCAAGGGTGCAGAGCCGCCTTAAACAAAAACCTGGAGCTCCCTGCCTGCAGTAGCTGGGAATGAGCTTGAGTGGCACCAAAACCATGTGCCTTGCAGCTCAGGCTGGCATGCACAGCTCCCTCTGCACTGGGGTGTACAGGCTCGCTCCCTCCTGATTTAAGGAACAAACAGGAGCTGGTGGTTCCATCTCCTGTAAGAGCCCAGGGCACTGTAATGATGGCAGGGGAGATGATGCATCTGCTAGCAACCAAATGGCATCCCCCGTGCAGCCAATCTGGCCTTGAAACCTGGTGTGGGAGCGAGGAGATGCCAGCCTCAGTGGCACTTGGGCTCAGGGACAGGCTCTCTCTCAGTGTCAGCACCATGACCCAGTTCCCCACTAGCATATCCCGCAGCAAGTGGTGTAGTTGGGGTAGCAGGAGCTGGTAGTTCTGATTCAGGAACTGGGCTGCCAGTGATGAGCTCATTCCTGCTGGCAAAAGTGGTGTTTTGGTGCGTGTTTTGAGAGTGCTGTGGCACAAGGAGTGAAGGGGGGCTGGAGGAGGGCGTGGGTGCCTCAGTTGCAAGGTGCACGGTCCCAGTGGTTCACGCTGGGATGTCCTGTGGGCAACAAGGGAGGTCCCCTGTTCCTGGTCCCCTGCCACAGCCTGGGGCATCTCGCCACAAAGGGGATGGGGAAGGCAGCAGCGGTCGTTTTCTGGAGGCTTGCAAGTTTGGAAAATAAATAGCCCTGCACTGTAGGTTAAGCTTGGCATCCTGGCGGATTAATCACGCAGGCTGCAGCCAGCACTGAGAGCCCCGGTGACGAGAGCTGTGGTTTATAGATGATGATTCATCGCTCGACTTAGAGCGACCACGTTATTCCAGCAGATTGCAAAATCATAAGAGGAATGTTGTGGTTAGTTTACGGCTTAACTATGCAAATCGTCAGGAAGCCTTCAGAGCCGGAGAACGTAAGGCACAGCGCGCCCGGATGGCTGGGCGGTGAGCAGGGGCCGGGAGCTGGCGATGGGGCTGTCGGGGACCGGCCGCTCGCGGGAGCCGGGGAGCGGGGAGGTGAGTGATTCGGGGGAGATGAGGGGCCGGAGCTCCCGGGGAGCCTGCGAGCGGGGCGCTTCGGAGGCGAGGGACGCGCTGCCGGCTGCCAAGGGCTTTCTGGCTGGTTTCACCGTCTCTCTGCCACAGGCTCAGCGTCTCCGGCGGGGCTGGGGAGGGCAAAGGTAGGGAGCTGCTTCCCCCACCTCCTCCTGCCCTCTCGTCCCACTTCCAGAAGCAGGCAGTGCCTCGGCAGAGGAAGTAAACAGAGTGGGAGGAGCTGCACCTCTTCCTCGCCAGGGCTCTCTCCCAGCGAGTCCCGCTGTCAGGACGCGCCGCGAGTTGGTCCGTTCTCAGCAGGGTCAGCGTTCCCCTGCCCGGCTCCTACCTGGAAGCCGGTGTGCCCCGAAATTGCGCTTGGAGACGAAGCTTTATGGCAGCAGAGCTGGTCGTGCCGTGCCCAGAGGAGCTGGCCAGGCAGGGCGAGCCGTGCCAGTCCGGCCGGGAGCCGGGCGCTGCGGGAGCGTGTGTGCCTGCGGCGGGCCCCGGGAACGCGGTGTTCCCGGGAGAGCTGGCAGCGCCCTGCGCCGCTCCAGCTGCTCCGGGGCCGGCGGGGCTTTGGGGCAGAGGTGAGCAGGTGTTTGTAATTACCGAGCTGCTCCGGCCGGAGCGCGGGGAGCGGAGGAGGCCGCCTGTCCCCCTGGACAAGGGGCAGGGTCGGCCTCTCGCTCACGCGCCCCGCGTCCGATTTTGTCCTGGGGCCTTTTTAAATAAACAGGATGCGTCGGCAGCAAAAACAAGCAGCAGCGATGCTGAGGAGGAGGAAGGGCGGTCCGGGGTTAGAGCGTCTGACCTGGGAGGGAGGGACAGCCCTGCCCTCCGCCACAGGCGTCTTACCTGGCCTCGGGCACATCCCTTCGCCCACATGTGCAAGGTGGGAAGCACGTCCCTGGTTTGTCTCTGGGAGGCGGCGTGCCTCGTCCCCGGGATGGCAGAGATGTAGGTGGAGAGAGGTTTAAGCTTGCCGGGAGCTGAGCAGTTTTGGTGCCGGCCTTTGGGGTTTCCACTAAAGGCTGACCCACCTGCCAGTCCACCTCTGGCCAGGGTGGTGTGAATCAGAGGGAAACATCAGCTGGTAATTGGGGAAGCATTTCCTGGCCCGTCACGCTTTGGGATGGCGTCCCGTCCCTTGAATCATCCCGTGCTGGTCCGTGTCCAGCACTAAGAATAGCCTCCCCACACGGCGCGGGGGCAGCGCCTGCAGGGGGCCCGGCCAGCCCGCGGTTCCCGGCGCTGCGCCCTGCCGTGGCCCGGTTCCGAAGCCAGCCTGAGGTTTGGGGTAGGGCACATAGCGTGGGTGGGCTGGGATCGCTGGGGGATGGTCCTGTTTGTGTGTGCCGTTTGTAGCTGAGCTCTGAAACAGCTTCATTCAGCACCCGAGGGTGCCTGCTCCCTACCTAGGGCTGGGTGCTCGGTGCCAGCCCCGCAGCATCCAGTCCAGCACACACCCCTGGTGTGATGTAAGGGGGACATTCATGAGCAGAGGCCTTTCCTGGGGTGTTTGGCAGGTGCCCTGCTCTGCAGCCAAGCTCTAGTACAGGAGATAAGCCATCACTGTGGGCTTGCCAGGGTTCAGATCAGCATTTGGCTGGGAGCCTTTCCTCCGATGAAGACATGAGCACAGCCTTGGGTGGAGCTGGGTCGGTTTTCCCACCATGGCCTCATGGTGATGATGCTGCCCGTTTTTTGTATTTCACCTGGCTGACAGGTGAGACCTGTCCTGTCTGTCCTGCTGGGTGCAGGGTGCTTATCCCACCTCTCTCTCCCTCCTGGCGTTGGGCACCCGGCCGTGGCCAGAGCAGGGCAATCACTAGAGGGCATCCTTGGATCGAGATGTGCCTCTGAACTGGGAGAAGCTTTAATTTGGCGTCCTACCAGGCTGGGCTTGAAACGTTTGGGAGGAGAGGGATGTGCAGTGGCCCACTGAAGCCAGCCCAGTGGGGTTTGCCATCCTGATCATGCCAAAGCTTGGCAGATGCCTCTGCAGGGAAGCACCCGTGTTGCTGCATGAGCCACCAAGGCCACTCTCATCCCTCCCTGCCATCTTGCTCCTGTGTTTGCAGGCTGGTACAGGGAGCTGGTACCTTGGCATAGCTGCCATTCCAGCCTGTTTCTCTGGGGAAAAGCTGCAATGGCTGCTCAGGCTGGCAGCCCCCTAGTTCAGACAAGTGTAGAGACAGGATAAGATGAATCTGAACCTTTCCTGGATGCTCACTCCAGTCTGAAGCTGGGGCAGGTACTTGTGCAGTCACAGCTGGGTTTAAATCAGAAGGAGAGCTGGGGTCTCTGGGATGCAGGGTTTTCCCCATCCCTCAAAAGAAAATGTTTGCAATTGGGTGGTAGAAATACTGTGAACCTCACGTGGGCTCCCCTCCCTTGCCAAACCTTAGGTGAGGGGAATGCAGGTGATGGCCAGGGCTGGGGCAGAGCCTGTCCTGCTGCCTGCCCAGCCCTTGGAGGTCACAGCCCTCACCTCATGGGTGTCTGTCTGGGCTGAACCCACACTCAGGGTTCACCATGGAGTGTCCCAGAGTCAGAGAGTTCAGGGCAGTGCTGGGGAAACGCACATGATGGATGCCCTTTGCTCCTCTGCAGCCAGTGCAGGCTTCCCTGTTGCAGTTTGTCCACTGCCCTCCTCCTTCTCCCCTGGTTTGGGGGCTGACAAGGGCAGTGCCTGGTACACTGGGGATGACGCTTCCCTTGGCCAATTGCTGCATGATACAGCCTGTTCCCCAGGCCTTAGTGATCTGTGGGCTTTGGAAAATCATAAGTAACTGAGTGCTCATCCCAACCATTCCCTGACTCCTTCTCCCCTGGGACCTCCCAGCCTTGCATCCCACAGAGCAATTCCCAGAGCATCAGGAGTGTGAGCTGATGCATTACAGTTGTGTTCTGCACGTGTGCAGAGGTGCTCCAGGGGCTGGCCAAGCGTGCCAGGATCCTGATGGCACAGCTGCCTCCCCCTGTACAAGGAGGAACTGAAAGTCTGTGGGGTTTCAGTGATGGCTGTGCCTGGGTTTTAAGGACTTTTGTACAACAAGGGCCTGAAAGTTTTCTCGTTAAACTGCTCCATTTGACAGCTCCACACTTCTGATTTTAGCACCAGCCCATGGGGTCAAAGAACTCTGCTTGCACCCAGTGCTACTGCTGCAGGATGCCTCCCAGTTCTGCACAGTGGGATCAGGCCAGTCCTGCTGGCTCGAGAGATGTGAGGACACCTCATCTGTACTTGCTGTATGGCTGCATGCCAGCCAGACCAGCCACCTTCTGCTGATAAATCCATTTTAAGGCAATTTTACTCCCCATTACATCACCAAACCCTTTCCCAAGGGGTGGTGGAAGCCCTGCAGACTGGGCAGGGGCCGGGTGAGCCCGGGTGGGTTTCCTGGAGCTAGCAGCCTTGCATTAGCCAGGAGCAGGATGGTTTAATAAATCATTTCCGTCTCTAATTTCTACTTCTCTATTCAATGCCTCTCGTTTGCTGGTCACCAGAGGGAAGGGAGGTCAGGGGAACCAGGCCTCCCCAGCAACCTCCTTCCTGCAGCTGTTGAAACAAAATCCAGAACTATAATAATCACAGTGTCCCTCCCTGGGGTACCACGGTGCCTTCAGTCTGAGCAGCAGCAGCAGCAGCGTTGGGGTGGTTGGGCTCATGGCCTCTGCTGAAGGTGCCAGGTGGTAAAGAGAGGGCACAGAGGGCACCTTCCCTGTGATACAGAGCCACAAACATTCCCCATGGGCTGTGTCAGATCTTGGGAAAAAAGATCAGAAGCGTTGATATTGCCGAGCCTCGGGGTGTCACTGGAGCCCTGTCTCCTTCGTGCTCCAGCAAAATGCATCCACTGGCTGCAAATCACCACCCATGTGGCCAAGCCAGAGCAGAGGGTAGTTCTCACCTCCCTGCTTTACCCCCACATCAGATCCTTGCTTGTTGCCTGGTCCCAGGGGAGCAGCTGGGGCTGTCCCACTGCCTGGAACAGGAGCCAGACTGCGGCTGCCATGCCTGATCCTGAGCTACCTCTGATCACCCTGGAAGGCTTTCTGCCCCTGTGGCCTCCACCAGTGCCCTGCTGCACCCTCTGCCTGCAGCTCTTTCCTCTTGGCCACTCGCCCCCAGCATTGTTTCACAGCAGTTGTTTGGGTTGGCCCAGGTGCTGCCCTGTGTCCGCCTCGGCACTGAGGGCTTGGTTTATTTTATGTCCTTTGTTTTGCAGCAGCAGCAAATGCCCCGGAGCAGCCAAGAAGAGAAAGATGAAAAAGAGAAAGAAAAAGAGAAGGAGGGAGAGAAGGAGGAAGACAAGCAGGAAACAGAAAATGACAAAGAAGAACTGACAAAGTAAGGATGACCCTCCCTGCCTGGCTCCAGTGGGCTGGGGCTGCAGTGGTGGAATGTGGTGATGGGATGCAGCACAGTCCAGGGCTGCCTGACCCTGTGCAGGACTGTGCCCACCTCACCTCCAGTGCAGGGAGTAAAAGGCACATCCTCCTTCTCATTCCTCTTCCCTGCTGCTCCCAAACTAGGAAAGCAACACGATATGGGGTTTTTTTTTATATCAACCCAATCAATCTGCAAAGCTGCTGTGATCCTCCAGCTCGTTTTGTTGTTACGAGAGCCTCTGGGAGCTGGAGGAGCAGTCGGGGTGCAGCGGAGCGCAGCACTTCACCTTTAGTGTTATTGATGTCAACGTGAGCACTCCCAGATGAGGAGCTGCAGCCAGCCCTGCCTCCCTCACGCCGAGCAGCAGCGCCGTGGCAGGGGAAGGTTGGCACGCAGACCGCTCGCTATCTGTAATGGGCTTAATACTTGGTTTAAAAGAACATCTGGCTTCATTATATCTAGGCTGCAAAGACATTTACCAGCAGGTCCCTTTCAGGAAGATAAATGAGGAGGAGGCAGGGATGAATTTGAATGGTCTGGTATTAAACCTGTCTCCGTCAGGTCTCTGCGTGCACTTGGTGGTGGAGCTGCAGCCAGCTGCAAAAAGAAAACCCCACCACAAATCACCCCACCGCCAATCCCAGCCAGGAAAAGAGCCTGCGTCTGCAAAAAACCTGCAAACCTGCCCCCCTAAAAAAACCAACAACAAAAAGAAAAAAATCCCCAAACACGTGCAGAAAAATAATTGCTTGACCTAAAAATCAGACCAACCAAACAACGTTTTTTTTCCTTCTCTCCTTGTTTTTGCAGGGACAAGAACGACGACACATCTGGAGAAGACAACGATGAGAAGGAAACAGTCACCTCCAAAGGTCGCAAAACCGCCAACAGCCAGGGCCGGCGCAAGGGCCGCATCACCCGCTCCATGGCCAACGAGGCCAACAACGAGGAGGCAGCCACGCCACAGCAGAGCGCAGAGCTGGGTAGGTGGCAGGGGACGAGGGGGGCTGGGGCTGGCCTGGCCTTTTGGGGTATCCATTGTTCTGGGATGGGGTGTCACCCTGCTCTGCTCCCCGCTGGCAGAAGAGGGGTTTCCTCTGTGAAATCCTTCTTTCTGGGGAGTAGCAATGATGTTTCTCTCCTATCACGTGAGTTACTCAGCGTGGTTCACCAGGATAAGTGGGGGCATTTGTAAGCCTGGGCTGTCCTGGCTGAGTGTTAATGGGTTTTAGGGCCTCAGAGGGAAAGTGTTGCAAAAGACAAAAAGGGAAGCCTTCAGTTTTAGCAGTGCTTTGGCAAGGCTTGTGTCTCTCCTGCTCTTGGAGCTGGTTCCCTTTGTGGCTAGTCCAGCTTCCCAGTCCCCTTGACCTCTGCACGGGATCCTGCTCTGCCCTCCCAGGCTTGCCTGGGTCTCTGCCACTTCTCCTACCTGCTCTGTTTTCAAATTTGTCTGGAGCCTCAGCAGCTGCAGCCTGTGGGATCTGCTCCTCCTTGGCCTTGGGCATTGGGCTGGTCCATTTCCATCCATGCCTGATGCAGCAAAGGGTGCTGCCTGTACCGTGCCATCCAGGCACTGCACCAGCCCAGAGCGTGATCACAGCCATGCCATGCTGCCATGCTGGCCTTGGGCTAGATGGGAATTCATGGCAGCATCACAGCCCCACACTGGGCACATCTGCCTCTGGCACCTGCAGCATCAGTAGTTGCCACCCCAGGGAGCAGGCTCATGTGTTGACTTACAGAAGCCAATGCATCGAGGAATTTGGCTGATTCTCCTATATTTCCTACTCTGTCAAAGTACAAAATTATTGCTGTGCTACCTAAGGCAGGTAAAAATAAAAGCAGGGTGACTCCTCTCGGTTTCCTTGCTCTGCAGTTTCTTGCTTGTGCTGTTCCATGTGCTATAAATCACGCGGAGGTGTTTCGCCTCCCTGTTCTCTGCTGACAACTGGCTGAAGCCTTGATTGCGAGCGCTCTGTTTTCATACAGGCGATATAAATAGTCCCCAGCACAACAGAGCCCTGCTCTCTCCCTCCAACTTGTTCAGCAGTGCTGCAGAGAAGCAGCAGATAATGCCAGTAACTTAGATGGGATTTTTTTTATCCTGGTATCTCAGAGTCCTTGATAAACTTCACTGCGAACACAGAGGAAAGCCTTTAGACCATGTTAAATTGGGAAAAAGGAATGGATCAATTCCAGTGACATATCTGAGCAATTGATTTCACTTTATGTCTCTCCAATAGCGCTTTAATTTAGGTTGGCTAAGAAAGTTATTGCATTTTAAATACCAATTGAACATTAAAAAACAGCACAAAACCGTATTGTGGTTTAACTGCAGCGTGCCGGAGCTCCCTGTAGGCATCTGTTTCATAACTGCGCAACCTCAGGCGATGCCATTAATCAAACCAAACGGGCCGTTCCTGTGACATTTCTGTACCATACAATAACAGCCATCCCCAGCTGAGCCAAGGGCCTGCACGGCGTTGGGGACACTCGCTTTTACGTAAACCAGCGTTGTGGCCCCGGCTCTGCCTGCTGCCAGGGGGAAGCGGTGAGGTATTGATTTCCCTCCCTCTTGGCTGCTGTCCCAGGGGTGACACGGTTCTGGGGGAGGCAGTGACCTGTGCTGTCTTCCAGGAGGTGACACCTGCAATCGTGCTCAGCCGGCTCTGAAGGAGATTCTTCTGCCCAGTGCTGTGGGCATTGGAACCCACGCTGTCCTCCCACAGGGTCTCAGCTTCTTGTAGAGCTTCTTGGAAGATCCTTCCTTCTCTCCTTGCCTGTATTCTTTATCCTGAACCTATCAGCCTGTTTTCCATTTTGAAAGGACACTGTCAAAACATCTCTCATCACTGTTGAAATAATGCTTTGCCTGTTGTTTAGAGTAATAACCCCTTGGCAGCCTGAGCCGGAAATCTGTTTCCTTACCGAGTTGTTTTTTGTCTCTGACTCACACCCCAGTGTGTTATTGTAGGGTTTGCTCTGTGCCAGGCTGCCAGGAGGACTGGTGCATAGTGAAGGCTTTATGCAGGACCTTGGTGTCCACAGCACCTGCTTGAAGCTGGGGAGAGGCATCATCAGATGCTGACACCCCTGTCAACCTCCTGGCTAGAGCAGCACATCCCCTTGAATGGGCACTGCTCCAGACAGGCCCCCAGTGTTGCTGAAGTGGCTTGGAGTTGTTGTCCAAGAGCCCAGGGATGGCACAGAGGGAGCCCGCGGTCACACAGCCAACACCCGTGACAGATGCAGGCGGCCAAAGCCACCACTGAGGTGACGCTGTTTCTCCGTCCCTGACGGTCCCACCCTGCGTCTGCCTCCTCCAAAGCACACAGCCAGCTCCATCTTAGGTACCTGTTGTTGGGCCAGGGTGCGTGGCACTGTCAGCAGGAAATCTGCTGCCACTCTCAAGCCATCTGGCTTTGCTTCCAGGCCCAAAGTGGAGGTTTTGCATCACTGAGGTGGATCCCAAGGGGATGTTGTGCATGGGGTACTGTGGTGTGGAAAAGCCTCACGAGCCCACACCATGACAGCCTTTCTTGTGGGAGCACTTCTGCACTGTGTGGGGTTTTGTCATGCCTCCGGGGGACAGGGTTTGGGTGTTGGAACACCTCCTCTGAGCTCGCTGGGCTTGCTGGCTCCTGCTCACAGCTGACTGCTCTCTTTCCTTCTTCCTTCCCAGCCTCTTTGGAAATGAATGAAAGCTCTCGCTGGACTGAAGAGGAGATGGAGACAGCTAAAAAAGGTGAGACACTCATTTTCTTTCTTTTATCGGCTGTGCTGGAGCTAACCCAGCAATTGGGATGGAAAGCATCTGACGGCTGGTTTTGGTGTAGTGTCGTGGGTCCTGAGCTGTGGGGCGGGATCCTGCCTGTCCTGCTGTTGGTTTGTTCCCAGTACACCTCAGGGAGGGTGTGGGGAAGGCAGGGAATGGTGCAGGGAGTGTGCTCAGCTTCTCCAGCCCCAGGAGCTGTGCCAGCACCAGGGATGGCTGGGCTGTGGCTGGAGCCATGTGTGTCCCACCAGGCAGGAGCTGGCTGTAGGAAATGGGGAAGGCACGTTACCTGTTGCAGTGTTGGAGCTGCTGGTAGTATGGGGTGTAGTTTCACCCCACTCTTCAGAGCTTTATGGCCTCAGTGTGATCCGTTCCAGGCACACAGAGAGTGCCTGCCTGTGTTCACAACTCTGGGATTCAGGGAGAGCACAGTGAACCCCAGCATTCCGCAGGCACGTGTTGGGGAGCTCTCGAGAGCCAGGGCTGCGGGCAGCACGGGGTGACTTTACATCCTGGAGCTGATTCAGAGTCTTTGCTGAGGCCGTTTTTAAAAAGTGCTGAGTGTAGCACAGCCCTTCTTGCCACTTCCCCTCCTCGTGCCGCTCCTGCGCCAGCTCTTTCACTGCTTTAATTTTTTGCCAAAGTCACGTCCTGTTGATGGGCTGTCGAGCTCACATCCCCAGCCCGTGCATCCCGCTTGCGTTGCTGCCGACTCTCCTGGCCCGGGGAGGATTGTAAATGGGAAATTAAAATGGAAATGAGTGCTGTTCGGGGATGGCAAAGGCAAATAGGCGTGTTAGCAGGTTCGGCTCAGCTTGGAAAATGCACCTGCTGCTGGGATGGTGATTACATGTTCTGGAGCACCGGCTGCCCAGGTGCCGATGGGAGCTGTGGACTTGGATTACTTTGCCTGTGAATATCCCAAAGTGTTTGGCTCGCTCGCCTTTAAGCTGTTCCAACCCTCTTTTTACAGCCCAGTGCCAATCCTGTGCATTGCTGAACAGGGCTCTCTATAGTCACAAAACTTAATAGATAGAGTTTAATCAAGCAAACTGGCCTGGGGCCAGGTAATGGGGTGAGCAGATGCTGGCAGGGGAGGGTCGTTGGAGGGATCTTTTCCGAGCATTGCTTTATTTTGGAGATCAGCATCTGGTTGTTTAAAAGTGCCTCTTGTTTCATGCTGGATGCTGGAGGTGCGCTTAAGGAGTCTCAGCACCAGCTGCCAAAGCCTGTGTGAAGGAAGGATGAAGCGTGGGAGCATGCAGCACTATTCCAGCCCAGGGGCCAGGAGGAGGCAGGGAGATTTGCTGGTATAAAGCCCAATGGCTGATTGTTTCTCCCTTCGTTACAACCTGGGAAACTGAGATTGCAACACCAGGCTTCTACAGAAAAGCCAAATTCCCCTCTGCCAGGAAGCAGCCGCTTTAATGCTTCGAACTGGCCGTGTCTGGCATTTCCAGGGACGTGCGTGGTGGGGGTTTCCGACTCACAGCAACTGTGAAACTCCGGAGGTAACCTCAGAGGCTGGAGGAGGCGGTGGCAGAGCTGCTGCCAGCATGGCTGGGCAGGGGCAGAGGGGGTGGTGGCCTGCTCAGGCTGGGCTCAGACGCAGGCACAGTCCTCCTCACCATAAAGACTCAGCCACCCAAAGCACCCTTCTCCATACTGGTACCAGTAAGAGCCCATAGCTGGTGGTTAAGGGAGTTCAGCAAGATGTGAGTGCCAGGGAAAGTCAGCCCTACCACCAGAGGGTATTTTGGCAGATGGGGACAGTCAGTGACCTCTGCTCTAAGCACTTGCCTACCAGGAGATCATCCCAGCCCTGCTGTCCAGCCCTGGCTTTCCTGTGTGTGGCATGAAACTCCATGACATTTGTGTTCAGGGAGGTGAGAGAAAACAGCCCTGGGACAGAGAGAAAGCAGAGCTGCCTGCTCTCCTCCACAGTCACAGAGCTGCACAGGGAGTTTCCAATCAGGAGAAAGCAGGATCGTGTCTGCCAGGGGAGACGGTGAAGGGGAGTACCATGTTACTAAACTTAAATAGAGGAACAAAAACCCAGCAAGAGGAAAGTTCTTGCTTAATGACACTTCCATTATGCAATAAACTTCGATTCAGTAGTCTGTCAAAATGTGCAGAGATTGGGATAACGATGGGGGAATGTGTTTTTCTGATATTATCTCCTTGCGCCACGGCTGTGATCCTTAAAGCAGGAGGTTTTGATTTAACCAGAGCTGCTGAAGGATTTTCCCCCTTCCCTTCCCAAGCCGGGAAGCAGGCAGCCCCCACTGCTTTGCTGCTGGGCAGGGTGCAGAGGCACTCGGCAGCAGGATGGGGCTGCTCCTTAAAAGGCAACGTTGAGGCAATTCCTGCCTTTGGGGGGACCTGCTGGGTGAGCCCAAGCAGGCAGGACTTCAAGGTAGTCTGGAAGGGAGTCTGCCAGCAGTGGGCTATCACCAGCCTCAGCAGTGGGTGTGTTTATTGTCCCCCCAGCCCCTCCACCAAGTGTCAGCACGACTGCTAGAGCTTCAGGGCAGCTGCAACCGCCCTGGAGCTGAACTCGATGAACCAGGAGGTTTCGACACGACCTTTGTTAGTCTTTAAAGTCTGGTACCTGTTCTCGCCCAGCTCGGGGTTTTCCCCGTGGTGTCTAACAAGTGGTTTTGTTCTTTGAAAAGAGGCGGGTGGAAGTGGCAGGTTCTTGCTGAGGTCCTCCCGTGCCTTGCCCAGGCTCTGCACTCCTTGTCCTCAGGGCACAGCCAGCCTGAGGCTCTTTATGCCTTTTCCCACGCTGAGGACACGGAGAGGCCACAGGATGGAGTCAGTGTGATGAGGCAGAGGAGCGTTGGGCATGAACGTAAAATACTGATTACAGAGAGTTAAATAACCCATGAAAACTCCTATATAGTTCCTTTTGGGTAGATATAAAATAATCCCTTGGATACCAAAGGCACTCTTTCGAACGCTTATTTTCAGTGCTGCTAACAATTTGTCTGAGTTTTGGATTGACCTGAACCATTTTCCCCCAGTCCCATTCTGTTCAAAATAAAGTCAGCCACCATGCATCACCTTTGAAATGCAGGAGCTGGCTGGGTGATGCTAGGGAGCTGGCTGCTCCATACCTTCCTCCCTTTGTCTCCTCTCTGCTCTTGTTGGAGCCTTCCCTTCTCCCATCAGAGGTATTTACAACTGTAAAAACCTGCTGATAGTAGTAAAAGTGGGCTGGAGAAACTGGTTTGCAGCTCATGCCCGTCACTGCACGTTGTCCTTCTGGGTGGCCTTGGGATGAGATGTGCCTTGGGCTCTCCCACTCAGGTGTCCCCTATCCAGGCAGGGTGCAGGGGCAGCTCAGAGCAAGGAAAGCCCAGCCTGGCCATTCCAGTGACCACAGCCAGAGTGTCGTGTGTGCCTGGTGTTTGTCACAAACTCTGTACAAAGTGACGTGGTAAAAATTAGCAGGATGGGGCAGATTGAGTGCCATGAGGGCACAACTGTGTCCAAGGCGTAAATTAGCCACACTTGCCCTGAATGAGGCTGTGGCTGACTGAAGTCCCATCCCTGCCACCCAGGCTGGTGCTTGGTTGCCTTTCAGCCAAGGTGTTATCCCCAGAACCATACCTGTGGTGCTGGTGCCCACCATGCCCCCAGAGCTGCACTTTCTGCACCATTGGCTGAATGTTTTCTCGAGTGTGTAGGAGCAAACTGCGAGGATTTGCTTAGTGAGTGTCAGTGAATGGAATACAAAAGGCCTGTCAGGAGGAACTGCTGGGTAATTACTATAATTTGCTGCCTACATTTTAATTTTGAGTATTATTTTTTCAACAATAAGGGAGCGGGAATAGTATCTGAACCAGGTTAAAGAAGAGAGCTGGGCCTGCCAGCAGTGGCTGCTCCTTGTGTACTCACTGCCATGCTGGACCAGAGGTGATGGCACATCTCCAGGAACAGGCATCCTGAGGGGGTCTTCCTGTCCCTTGGGTCAAAGGATAGAACACAGCAAAAAAGAAAGGCTGTGGCAAGAATAGTAAAACCAGGCAGGTCTGTGATCAGGGCACAGGGCACAAGGTTTTGCAGCAGGTGGATCCAGTGGTATAGGAATTACCCATTTCAAAAGGGAGGCCTGGGAGCTGAGGGTCCCCAGCCAGACTCCCATTACACCAACAGCTGGGCTGGTCGGGGGTCCCAACTTCTTGCATGTCAGGTACCCACACCTTGTTTGGTGACAATGCCTCCCTGCAGAGAAGTGGCAGGACGGGTGTGAAAGGTGCTGGGAAGTTCAGCTGCAAGCTCCCTTGTAGCTGTGGGACACATGAGAGGAGTGCTTGTGTCCAGTCACCAAATGGAAGGTCCAGTGGGAGCACGGCAGGGTAATGCCAACATCACCTGAAGGAAGGAAGGACATCACTGACCAAGGAATGAAGGAAGGGCATCACCTACAGCGATAGCAAGAGCACACCAAGCAGGCTGCCTGTGCCATGGTCCCTCCAGCAGCCCCCCAGTGCCTGCAGGGATGTGGGCTCGCCCCCCACACACCATCCCCACTGCTTCCCTTGGCACAGCTTCAGGAGCCTGGCGTGCACCTGGCTCTGCCACCCACTGATCTGTGGCCCTGGAGAAGTTACTCACCTCCTCTAATCCTCTGCAAACTCCCCCGAGGTTACTGCAGGAAGGCGATGCAGACCACACTTTCGGGATGCCCTGGGTGGTGTCGCTGATTCCATAGGGCTGGTCTTTCTCCAGAATAGGATTGCGGCACATTTTGGCTGTGCCGTAGCCAGAACTGCCTCCGTGTTCGCTCCCAAGAGGGTGTGTGGGTGCGAGAGGTGCTGAAGGATCATAGCGGGTACCGTCAGGCGTAGGGAATGATATCACTTAGTTTTTGCCCTATAACCTTGGTCTTTAATCCACACGAGCTCCCATTAAGAGACCCTTTTATGGGCTCCCTCCACCCTCACCAAGCCCAGGGTGGAGCTGGGCAGCCATGCCAGAGAGCCTTGGAATGTCTCTGGTAAAAACCCCCAGCTGCAGGGAGCCCTCGCCTGCCGCTGCCCCTCCAGGTTTCTTCTGAGTTCCCCGAGATGCTGAGCACGGCACCCCTCTCTCCGAGCTCCTCTTCCTTCCAGCTTCCACTTGCTGTACCGGAGCAGAGGTCCCGGTCTGCCCATGGCGACACCGGTGCCAAACCTCTCCCCGTCCCTCCTGTGCCAAGGCGGCAGCTGCAGGGCCGAGGTGTCCTGAGGCGCCTCGGCACCCCGTCGGTGCGGCACTGGGCTCGCCGGCGCGCACGTCCCCAAAGAAAAGCGCCTTTGATTCACTTGAGAGCGGAGAAAACTATTAGCCAAGCTTTGTTTTCCTGGATCCCTCCCCCTGCCGCTGACATTCAGCCGAGAGCGAGGGAGACAGAAAGTGAGCGAGGGAGGGCGGGAGCGGGTGCCAAGCGCCGCACCCCTTGTCAGCTTGGGTCAGCGCCACGTTCGTTATTAATGCTCTGTCTAGAGGTCACATTCAGATGCAACGAGCCCCGGGTCAGCCAGAGGAACAGATTAGAGCTTGCTCGCTGCTCCACCACATACCGACGGCACCGGCTCCCCGTCCCCGGGCTGGCAGGAGCGGAGCTGCCGCGCTCCCGCCCCTTCGCTTTTCTCCTGCCTTTTTTTTTTTTAATTATTATTATTTTTTGGCAACGTCGGGCATCTCTTGAAACTGCACAGTCTCCCTATAGCCCCGAGCTGCTGAGCAAGGAGATGAGGTAGGGGAGAAAATACTGGCGGCGCTTCCATCCACCTTAACAACCGCGGCTGCAGCCGGCTGGAACGCTCCGGCGAGCGAGCAGGAGGAGAGCGGAGAAGGCTGTTCGCTCCACAGGGAAGAGCGCTGGGGCCGGAGCATGTGTTCCCACCAACTTCTGCCATTGGGGTCAGGAGTCTGCCGCCTGTGACCTGGTTTTCAGCCTCGGTGCTCGTTTGCTCGCCGCTCCCGGCCGCCCATGGCTCTGAAATCCAGTCGCCCCCAGGATTTAAGGAACCGGCTTTGCTTTCTTCTCTGTCTCCGGCTGCTGCGAGGGAGCGAAAGCGAAATGCGTGGGGAGGGTGTGAGCGGAGCACTCGCAGCGCTTTGCCGCGGGCTGCCGTGCCCGGGGGGGCTTTGAAGAAGTGCCCTGACAGCCGTGTCCTTCCCAGCCCACCCGCTGCACACTCCAGGTGTGCTCCCTGCCCGCCGGAGCACGTAAGTCGGGTGTTGGGGTCCGAAGGATGGGGTTAACCTCAAGGTTGTGTGTGGCTGCGTGCCTGCGGCAGACCCTGCGTCCGGAGCCCCCGCCCCGAGCCGAGGAGCTCAGCCTTCCTGAGGATCTGATAACTCGGTTAGTCATAGTTTCAGTTGCGATGCGGAACCGAGGGCCGCGGTGCTGCCGAGGCGGGCTGGAGTGCCGGGGACTGCGGGGCACGGGGAGCAGGCTCTGGGGGTGGCTCTGCTGAAGGAGCTTATGGAGATGGGGTGCTGGCGAGCCGGGAGCTTACCGGCACGTCCGGGGGTGTCTTGGCTGGTCCCTCCCGAGTGTGCAGATAACTACAGCGTGGGAAGCAGGTGTTGCTGTTTTGCTCTGGCTTCATGTAGAAAAAGAGCGGCGGGGCTTCCTGCTGGTCTCTCGGGCACGGGCTGCAGGCAGCCTCCTCCTCCTCCTCCTCCTCCTCCTCCCAAGCAGTGGCCACCTGCCCGGTCAGCTGCAGGCTCCTTCAGCAGTGTCCCGGTGAGCAGGGGCACAGCCAGCCTGGGCAGGGGGAAGGACAGGCAGGAGCTGGCATTGCCTGTGGCTGGTAAAGGTCAGACCACGCTGGGGACCACTCATGCTGACATCCATCACCCCCCCCAGCCCCGAGCTCTGCCGTGCCAGGTCCTGCATCCTGGCATCTTCCCTGCCAAAGCACCCGCGCTCATGGCACATCCGCACCGCTGCCAGTGTCTTCATTTCAGCTTTGCCGGGGGCACACAATCAGCCTTGGCCCGGCTGTCACACTTGGTGCTGGGCCACCAGTGTGGTGATGAGCAGAGGGACAGAGTTGCTTGTTTGCTTTGGACGGCAGCAGTGGGTTGTGTCAGAGGGGATGGGTTGTGACACTGGGGACTGTCCTGTTTTCCCCTGCGGCATTCAGCAACGGCAGGGGGAGGACTCGTGCCCCACTCGTTGCCTCAGGATTGGTGGCCGGATGTGATTTTTTTTTAATATTTTTTTAAGAAGTCCCAGCCCGTCAGCGGGGTGACAGAGGTCGTGGGTTTGGCTGAGCGAGGCTGGGAGTTGCAGAGTTAAAGCTCAAACTTGTTTCTTGGCTTGCCAGAACCTTTCTGGTCCTCAGTGCATGCGATGCCTTGTACATGCAATTTGATAAGCCTGGTGCTGGGACGGGCAGGATACAGGCACCAGCTGGATGTTAACTCCTGCTGTGCTGCATGCTGCTGGTTTTCTCCAGGATCTGGCAAGCAGGGAGGGGGATTTTATCTCTCTGGGGGCACATGGTGCCATCTATTCAATGCAGCCGTGCCCTCAGCCCCCACGCTGTGCCCTTCCCTTGCGTGGACTCACAGAGCAGATCCTGGCTGGGGGCACGTCCTTCGGGCCCAGTTGCATGTGGCTGTGCTGAGATCAGCCCGTCCCCTGGGGTTTGTTGTTGGGCTGAAGCAGAGGTTGGGCTGGCGCTTTAGGGCCGGGCTGACACATGGCAGCAGCTTGGCAGGAGGCTGGCAGCAGGGCTGGGGCACAGCTGCCACGTTCCCAGGCACCAACAGAGCCATGCCGGGAGCCTCAGTGGGGGACTCACCGTGATGCCAAGCCCCATGGTGTCAGAGCAGCCAGGAAGGGGCTTGGATATGGAACCAGTGGTCAGTGCCTACTCCCAACCACACAGGGCTCTGTGGTTGGTGGCCTCTGGGCAGAAAGTCCCCCAGCAATGGAGAAAGATATTCTCAGCAGGTTCATTCCCTGCTGGCTTTCATCTTGAAGTTACTTTTCTGTGGCAATGTAGTAACTCTGGACTTACAGGCTCTGCATCCTGTGCCCTCACAAGGTGCAGGGAAGAGCTAGGGAACTGTTGGCCTGGTAGTGGCATCACATGGGCAGTCAGGAGGAAGCCAGGCTGGCAGTGTCCCAAAGGCTGGTGGCAGCTCCAGCCCCACTACACGAAGGACCAGCCACACAGCAGGAATAACTACAGGCAGCAAGGCGTTACTTCCCAGAAAGCCTGGATGGTTCTTTCACAGGTCACCTCCAGGAGCCTGCGGTGCCACTGCACCCATCCCTGGGCTGTGGCTGTAGCTCCTACCTCCGTCTGCAGGACCAGGAGTGCCCAGATACCCCTGCAGAGATGGCAAGGACACAGGGTGCTGACTGCCTCCTTCCTCCTCCTCATCCTCCTCCACCCTGCTGGGTTTGCCCCATGTTCGGGTGGCACCATCTGGCCAGGATTGCCAGCCCTTGGCACGATGCCTGCCCTGGGAAGCTGCTTTTGTTCATGAGCCTGTGATCAGCACTAATCCCCTGGCACGCCTCTTCCCAGCCAGGGACATCACCTGGGCTTACCTGCCTGGGCTTCCCTCCCTTTCCCTAGCAGGGCTGTGTGCCTTGCCACCCCTCCTGAAATCGTCACTGGGGCACAGGAGGGTGGGAAGAGCCTTTGCTTCGTGTTAGTGGCTGAGAGCAGCTGTCCCAAGTTCTCCTGGGCGTGCCAACACCTGCTGCAGTCGTCCCAAAGGAGAGGGAGCACCGCTCGTCCTCGTGACTGCCGAGACATGGCTGTGGGATGTATTCTAGTCCAGAGACAGTCAGCATAGTGCCTTTTTTCCCTTTGGAAAGAAAAACAGCCTCTCATAGGTCATCCCCTGGCCTAGAAGCCGTTCAGACAGGTGCTAGTGACCATATTGTTCCTGTGTAGTTTGGCTCGCACGGAGGAGGTTTCCCGTCCTGTGTGGATAATGCTGCCCTTGTGCAAGTGCATCTGGTGTTCAACCTTTCTCCTCTCTGCCTCCTCCAACTGCAGGTCTCCTTGAGCATGGGCGGAACTGGTCGGCCATTGCCAGGATGGTGGGCTCCAAGACCGTGTCACAGTGCAAAAACTTCTACTTCAACTACAAGAAGAGGCAGAACTTGGACGAGATCCTACAGCAGCACAAACTGAAAATGGTGAGAGCCCTGTCCCAGCCTGCCTTGGGCACTGTGGGTATTTCCTAGCAAGTGCTTGGATGCTTCCCACAGCCAAGGGGAGGCCTTTATCACGTTGAGTGGAAGCTGTGGGGACTCTGGAGTGGCACAGGAAAGGATTGCCCACCCATCCATCCCTGGGAGGTCTGGATGAGGCAGAGGTGCTGCGTGGGAGATGCCTGGGTGTCTGGAGCGTGGCTGGTACACAGGGAGATAAGGAGCAGGGGAGGAGCAGGGCTGTGCTGTGTTGGCCAGGATGCAAGTTCTGATGGCTGTGCAAGTACTTTGTCTCTGGTGAGATTGTGCTGTTCCACCCTGGTGAGCAGAGAGCCTGGCTGGGCCACATGGGTCTGTGCCTTGCAGGTTCTGCAGTTACCTGCAGTAAACTGTTTTGCTTTGCACCAAAGAAAATCAGGGATTTAGGACAATGTGAGGAAAGCCTGGCTCTGAAAGAGGTTTTCTTCAGCACTGCCAGAAGATGTAGACACTTCTCTGTGCCTCTGTTTCCCCTTCAGATGGGGCTGATACTGCTTCTTTCCTGGCATGTGGTGCAGGGTATGAATGTAGTGGGGCTTGTTTGGTGTTCTGGAGATAACTTGGACTGCTAAGAGACACTAAAGGTTATAATTATTTCATTTGTAGAGTATCCTGGGGTTCCCAGTTTCTGGCTAATAGAATTCACATGGCTAAACCCCCAAGGGGTGCTTTGAAAATGCAAAGGACAATGTTCAATGCAGGAATCTTTCCAAGCAAGCTATTACAGCAAGAGTAAAAAGAAAGACAGGAAAACATTCAATGACTCACCCAGGAATTTAATATCCTAGTCAGTCTATAGGAATGAGAGAAAGACAAGACATCGGCGATTCTTTTTTATTAATTCTCTATGCACAGAGACACTCCTGTGTTCCCATGTTTCACCAAATTGTTTTTAGAAACAAAGCAAACAAACTATATAAAAGACCCCCAGACCCATATAAAGGCTGGAATGAAATATTCTGTGAAATGTGCATCAAGCCCTCTGAATATAAAAAGTTACATTAGAAAGATATCATTGTTCATTACTGGGGAGAATGTGAAATAAGATCATACAGCTTTGCTGGCAGTGGAGCCGGTGTGTATTAATTTACTCTGCTCCTTAATGTTGCAGAAATTATATCACGGAAGTGTTTTTCTGCAGAACCACATTTTTCCCTGCATCCGTCCCTCCAAGGCAGCCGCTAGACTTCTCCAGTCTAATTGCTCACTCTCACTTGCAGTTTATATCAGCATCATCATTTTATTTCTCGAGCATTGGAGGCTGTGGGATTCGGTTGTGGAGAAGAACAATGAACATTCAGCTGTTATTTATTGTACTCTATTGTTTTGTGGCAACAGCAGATGCCAGAAAGCTGAATAAAATAAAAGAACAACTGAGATTAAATGGCCATGGACCTTCCTTCCTGACTCCTAAATACAATCCCAACCAAACCAAGCCTCCAAATCTCATCCTATGGCCAGTATCAGCCAGGACCTATGTGGAGGGAAGCACGAGGTGAAGCAGTTTTGCCATGACATCCACAGATTATTCCCTGCCCTCACCACCACCAGCTATTGCTGATCATGTGCAGGGAAATGCAGTGGCTCTGCTTTTCCTCCTCATGCTAAATGAGAGTAAACTTAATTAGTGGATCTTATTCATTTCCCAAATGAGGCTCATTAATATTGTAGCTTCTTCTTCCAGGTAGGTGCGACACCAGGGTTCAGCAGTGTGCAGGTGACTCTGAGGAGCTGTGGGGCCATGCTGGTGTGGGATGGGAAACAGACACCAAACCAGTCTGCTGCACCCTGGGACAGGCAGTCTGTTACTGCTGGGGCAGGGTCAGGCCACCTTGAGGCTTCACTTTATCTGCCCTGCTGTGTGTTTTGGCTTGGTTTCGCTGCTGCGCCGCTCTGATGTGTCCCAGGCATCAGCGTCACTTAGCCTTGACCTTCTGCACGCTGCACTCGCTAATCTTGGCATTTAAGGAAAGCAGGGCATTGGGATACACGGTGTCCTCAGAGCTGCTCCTTCTGTTAGTGGCTGGAGATTAGGCACTGTCTTCACTGGGATCAGTCTGTGGTGTGATTGTCACTGACTGCTGGGCTTGTTTTGGCTTGTGCAGGAAAGAGAGGCCAGTTTTTCCCTGGGGCTGCTCCTGCTTGGAGACAAAGTCCTGTGGACCTCCTCTGAGCAACATTTCTTTAATTCCTTGCTCTTTTGGATGGCGCTGGCTTTGCACAGCAGAACTGCTTCGGGAGTGCAGTCTGGTGGCCTCTGCTGCTGGGGAACGAGTGTGTCTGACTTGCCTTGGTCTTGCTGTTAGGACAGGCTGAGCCTGACGGGAGGTTCCCATCAGGGTGGTTCCGTGTTTGTAGTGATGTTTGGGAGCTGTTTAAGTTGTTGCTGCCACATCAGGTGGTGAGTGCAGGGAGAGGCCAAATTTGTCAGGATGGCTAAGAAAGACATTGTGGAGGAGGAGGCATGGAGTGACCCCTCATGCAGGGTTCTGTGTCCTTGCTGTGCACAGTGTATCTCCTCGGTGGTGTTGGCAAGTCAGAACACTTGAGTGGCACCAAGTCCCAGATGCTCCTCAAGAAATACCTGGTGGAAGGTAGAGAGGAGCAAGATTGCACAAGGAGTCTGGAGCTTTAGGCGTGATAAGAGGCAAAGAGATGGCCTTGAACACTTCTCTAGATGTAGCCAGGATCTGCTGCCTGTATTTCACATAATTTTCCTTAAATACCAGCAGTGGGGTCTGCCGGGAGAGGGACCCACAGTGCCCCTGGGGCCGCTGACTGCGCTGCTCTGCCAGCCGCTGCCAAGCCCAGGCTCTGGCCAAGTAGGGTGCTGAGGCAGAGGCTGCTTCCCAGCTAATTCCCAGTGAGGAGCCAGCTCCTGCCCGCGCCTGAGTCACGGACCCGTGAGTAAGAGGCAGAGAAGTCTTTGCCATAGTAACGTCGGCGCTTTGTCACCGCGTTAGCGTGATGGGGAACTGCTGCTTCGCACAGGAACGTGCGGTGCTGAATCGCTGCCGTGGCAGAGGCGCGAACGCCGGCAGCGCCAGGACACCTCTGGCAGGGCTGGGATGGGGCAAGGGAACCACAGAGCCTGGCGTTCCTCCCGCTGCCTGCACAGAGCCGGTTCTCAAGTGCCTCTTTTCCCTCTCTCCTGCCCAGTTTGATAAAAATAGATTTTGAGCAAGCGGCGTTTCCAAGCAAAAAGCAGTTGTATTTGTTTGTTTTATCTGGAAGTTTTCTAAAGGATTGAAAAGTTGGGGGTGGGGGAAGGGGGGACCAGCTCTTCCCAGCACAGAGATCCAGCAGCAAAGTTAACGTTTCCACCACGGCTTTATCTTTTCATCCATGTAAATAAACGTCCTACACACGTCACTCATGAGGGGTTTGCAGGGAGAGCCGGAGATGATGAGCCTGTTCCTACTGGTAATATTTACTCAAGCAACAAGAGCAGGAAACAATAGCAAAGCCGAGACTTTTCCTTTAGGTCTGCAGGAGGGAGCAGCTGTCCACACCCTCGTGGCTGTGGCACGTGCTCCAGCCAGGGAGGTTGGGGCTGTCTCAGGGCAAGCCAGGACACAGGCAGTCTCCTTTGGGATGCCATCCTGCACTGAGCTTGCCCACTGTCCACCAGTGACAGCTGCCCTGGCATGGGAGGCAAAGTTCTTTGGCAGCACCTGCCAAAGGGGTCATGAAAGCAGGTGCATGAAAATGTTGGCTGGGCCGTATCTGGGGCATCAGCTTCGTTATCTGCAGATAAGCGTCGAGTCGCGGCCACACATGTTTGTGTAGCTGGAGGTAGAGCCTGGAAATGCGCAGGACCAACACGTCACACGTGTGTCATGAGCAGACGTGACCCCCGGGCCCTTGCCAGCCCTGCACTGGTGACCTTTCCATGCTTGTCCCTTGTCCATGTATCCATGCCATTCTTCCCCTGAACGCTCGCTGCTGGCTGAGGCTGGAGCTACGTGGAGCCAGGCTGGCAATTGCAGAGCAGTCAAAAGTTTTTGGCCGGGTGACACCACACTGCCAGGCTTTCAACACGCTAGTCTGGTCCCAAAGCCTGGTCCTCAGAGGGTTTACCCAGGACAGGGGGTCACTGGCAGTGTGAGTGTCCCTTCTGACACTTTGGGCAGGTCCAGTGCTCTCTGCTTCCCCATAACTCCCCGTAGGCTTTGCCTCTCACCATTCTTCCTCTATTTCAGGAGAAAGAAAGGAATGCCAAGAGGAAGAAGAAAAAAGGCGCCGCTGTTCAGAACGAAGAAGCCGCCTTCCCTCCCGCAGCTGAGGATGAGGAGATGGAGGTGTCGGGGACGAGTGGCAACGAGGAGGAGATGGCAGAGGAGGCAGAAGGTGAGGCAGGTGGGGGCTGTGGCAGGGAATGTGCTCAGCTCTGCTGGCTTTGCTGCCCGGTGGCGGCAGAGGCACCGTGCACGGCCTCTGCGGGGCTGCAAATGTCAGCACTCACAAGGGGTCTGTCACCCCAAAGTCACACCGAGGTGACGCTGTCTCACAGCACTCGGGGCGTTTTGGATGCCTTTGGATTTCACGCTTGCAAGGAGTGCCCTGGATCACTGCCCTTCTCCCGTGTCTGGATAGATGGATGGCTATTTTGGGAGCCCTTTGGTTTCTGATTTCCATCAGTGCGCTTTCCAAGAGCTCACGGCTTCCCAGGGCTTCTTGTAAATCACATTTCTTGGTGTTTTGCTCCAAAGGTCCTGCTCTTGGCTGCCACTGTGGGCTCTCATGGAGCTTATCATGGGCTCAAGGAGAGATAACCCACCAAGGTCTGTGTGCACCCATCCCATCAGGGCATAGCTGCTTTCCTGGGCAGTGGAGTTTCTGGAGCCAGCACTGGAGCAAAGGCAGGGGAAGCCATGGTCTCTCACCAGCAAGGTTGATGCACCTTAGTGGGGCTTTTCCTCCTCCTTTCCCTTTTAAGGCAGCATTTTTCTCCCTCCCAGCCTTCCCAAAGAAAGGAAACAACGTGAAAGTGACAATTTTCAGCTATTTATCGCTTAGAAAGCACAGCAGTTTGGAGTTCAGAGAAAATGTGCACGATTTTCCAACAATGCCCATTTGACTTCTGTCAAAGTAATTTAATAACTTAACCATCACTCTGGCACCACACTGGTTCCTGGCCTTAGCACCCAGGCTAATGGGACTTGAAATGGGAAATCTTTTCAAATCGTCCTTGTGAGTGACTCATTACAAGGCAGATTCCAGGTAAATCTTTGTGTGAGGTGATACGTGACTCACAGGAGCAAAGTAAAAGGTAGTTTACTGCTCTTTGTAAGAGTGCCTGAGAGGAAACAACATGATTTTGAGATTAGAGACGAATCTCTTGACATACTTCTGAGTCTTACTCTCCAAGCATCGGCTCTTGTTCTGCAGCTGGGGTGCCCTACAGAGTTGTGGAAAAGCATGACCAGGGGGATGAAGTGTAATGGGCATGGAAGTGCCGGAATGGTGTTGTGCAGGAGGTGGGTGCTGGCTCCAGGGTGACATTTGGGGATGCTCAGATAATACCTTGCAGTTGCAGGGGCCATGTGGTCAACCCAGGGATGGGGGAAAGATTTGGTGTGGGAATCATGGTATAGAGTATGGATTCAGCATCTGGAGGGAATACAGGAAGTCTAGAGCTTCAGTGAGCTTGGGATGAGCCACTGTTGGATGTCTCAGCACAGCATTCAGAATAGCATCAAGTGGCAGTTGGGAAGAGTGTTGCCAAACCCACTGTGAACCTTGTCCTGGCTGGGTGATAGGATGATAGGACACCTCATTTCTTGTTTGCAAGTAAGGAAGAAAAGACTGAGATTCCTGATGAGTGTGGATTTCACTCTGAGGACAGATGGATGTGCTCTGATGTCCAGCTCTTAGGACACAGTCCCTCTGTGGCACTCCTTTCACCAGCGTTTGAAAGCTGGCTGAGCTGCTGTGGAGAGAGGCAAGTCAAGGAATGCATGTGAGGAAGCCCTTGGGGCATGAGCGTGAGAGCCCTGCCCGGTGGGGACACGCTGGGATGGGACTGTGGAAATCTCCTGGTGTTCCTGGCCCTGGCCATGTTTGTCCAGCAGAGGCTTGGAGGGAGTGATCCTCTCCCCAGCTGTAGAAACAATCTCTTGGCAGCACCGAGCTCTGAGCGGTGCATGGTCACTTGTGCTTCCAGCTCATGTCAAGCTGCTGGTGGCAGATCTGGGAATGATCCTTCCCATGTAATAATTAACCTGTCCTGCAGCACTGCCAGCGCTTCCCTTTCACCGACCCTGACCTCCTTTCTTCTGCCACCGGTGGCTTAAATAACAACAAACACGTGTAGTGTTTTGGGATGATCCCAGCTGCTCCAGGGGTGGCAGAGCCAGGGACACAGGTGACGTAAGCCAGCGAGTTGGGTGCCAGTGAGGTGCGTGGTCTGGGGCAGCTGGTCGTGTGCCATGGGTGAGAGGGCAAGAAGGGAGCAGGTCTTGTCCTGCCAGACCAGCCAGCAGCCAGGGTTTTCCCTGAAAAAAACTCAGTCAGACTCACTCAGTCTCCAGACTTTTGGGCGTGTGATTTTGTGTTTGGGTGGGGGTTAATGGCCGTGCTGGGCAAGCAGAAAGGCCCCCAGAACAGCCCTTGGCTTAGCAGGCTCTGGATCCGGGGATCCCAGCACAGTTCTCCCAGCCCTGGGATCATCTCCCCCTCAGAGGAACGAGGGCGTTCTCTTCCCAAGGGAGGGGGTGGAGGCAGCGATATGGGAAGCAAGAATCTCAGGCTGATCCTTATTTTTATTTCTTCCCTTTTCTCAGCTGCAGTAAATAACAGCTCCGACACCGAGAGCATTCCCTCGCCAAGGCCCGAAGCCAAAGAAGGAGGCGAAAACGGGGCCAAGGCACCACCCGGGCCGGGAGGTGACGCCGGCACAGAACCGGCAGTCAAGTGGGAAGAGGCTCCAACATCCCCCAACGCTGCCCCTGCTCCCCCCACCAACGCCGCTCCTGCTGCCAGCCCCCCGCCCGAGAGCGCTCCCGAGCCACCCAGCACCGAGGAGAAGGTGCCAGAGGACCTGGTGGTGGACGTGGTGAAAACGGAGGAGCCGGAGGAGAAGGTGAGCGAGGAGCCCTGCAAGAGCGAGGTGAAGAAGGAGGAGAGCGAAGAGAGCCAGGAGAAGGACAAGGGGAATGACAAGAAGGTGGAGAGCAGCGTCAGCAGCGCAGGGACGGCGGGGACGGAGGGGACGCCCAAGGCCGAGAAGAAGGAGAGCCATAAGGGCAGTAAAGGCCCCGGGGTGAACCCCGACAGCGACTCCAGCGCGACCTGCAGCGCAGACGAGATGGATGAGCAGGATGCTGTGGACAAGAGCAGGTAGGAGCAGGGGGACAGGGGGACAAGGGCATGACCCGAGGGCCAGATGAGCTTTTCACCCATGGGTGCCTTTGCGATCTCCTCCTTGGGAATATCACTGCTCAGGCGCTCCCCCAGGCAAAGGGACTTCCCAGCTGTGTCCCCATGTGCCCCCAGCCCTTTGGCCGTTGCTTCCAAAGGGGCTGTGACACAACAAGCAGTGTGATGTCCCAACGTACGGGTGCTTCTGGGACACGGCCGTGGGCGGATGTTGGGTGCAGAGGCACTGCATCTGCTGGTGGCAGCTGCCCATCTGGGTGACGCAATGGAGCGGGATGTGCTCTCAGGGACAGTGCAGTTGTGCTGGTTTGCCAGCATCCGGGGTTGGGAACGGTTTCTGTCTGAGTTGGCATTGGCAGGAGAAAAGTCGTGTCAGGGCTGCGTTTCCACTGCAAGAGGGGGCGAGTTGCTCCATTGGCAGAAATGTTGCTCAGATCTGTAGGGGCAAATTATGCATCCTGGCCATAAAGGCAGGAGAATGTGGTCTGTGGAAGCTTTCCTGGGGCCATGCCAAGGTCTTCACCTGAGCCACTGCAGTCTGGAGCCCTCCACCCACCCCTAGGCCTGGCAGCCGAGAGTGCCTCAGACCCTTCACGGATGGCTCTTGGGACAGGGAGGAGAAACACTGGCCTCCTCCTTGGAGAAACACCCTGCTCCCCTCCCAGCTTTTCCCACAGGGCCCTCCCCACCCAAGAGCCTCACAGATGGAGAGAGGGTTTTCCGTTTTTTAAAGAATACGTATGAATACACTCATCTTTGTAGCACTGAATTTTATGATGGCTCCTGAGCCAGGTAGGACTCCTGTGTACGCCCTGCCATTGTATGTAGGGGCAGCAGTCCCTCCTTGACTCAGAAGTGGGCAGGGATTGAAGGCTGACATCCTGCATCCAGTGTCGTGCAAGCCTTCTGTGGGCTCACAGGGAGCAGTTTGGCAGCAAGGTGGGTGCTGCCAGGCTGGGCAGGCTGTGTGCAGTGCTATGGATGGGCTTATTGAAAAAGCAACTGAGCAAAGTGGTGGGATGAAGTCGGAGGGAGCTGTTGTGCTCCCACTGCTCCAAATGGCCTCTGTGCTTCCCCTGTGATTGATGCAGGAGCCAGTGGATGAGCGCTGCTGATGCAGGAGCATCCTCTTGGGTGCAGCCCCTCACTGCTGAGCAGCTGGAACAGCGCTGATGGTGCCAAGGGGTGGTGCGGGTGCCGCTGGCCCCGGCCCCGTAGCAGGGCTGAGGCCTCTTGGCTGCAGTGCTCCTCTCCAGCAATGGCCAGAGTCCAGCACCACCCCTCTCCACCCTCCCCTGCTTCCCAGGCAGGAGAAAATCTCCCAGTAAGGGAGAGTGAGGCCAGCAGGGCTGTCCTCCTCCAGTTTAACATTAACCCAACCGAAAGCAGGGCAGCAGTGGCTTGTTCCAACTTCTCAGCTCCAAAGGAGCAAGTCGTCTTGGGAACGACTTTTGCATCGCGGCTCCTCGCTGAGTCAGCGCTATCTCGCTTGTCAAACAGTTACCAGCTTCCAGGAATATTAAACATTAAACAGGCGTCCCGCAGCTCCCGGGCCACTCCTCTTATCCGGTGTGGTGAAGAGGCGCGGGCGACGGCAGAGCCTGCTGGCATGGGAAGGCTGCAGCTGACGCTGGCATCGGGCGCTTCCCAATGCAGAAGCTCCCACAGGGCTGATCCTCAGCTGGCTCAGAGCTTTTGGCACCGCCGCGCTCCCGGTGGGGACTGGGTGCCCTTCCCAGCCGTAGCTTTGCTCCCTTGCCATCCCCGTGGGCCCAGGGCTGCCGGCCCGCGGGCGTTAGCGCAGCCCCGCTGCCGCAGCGTGACTCGCGCTGAGCAGGACCAGGCTGCCGCGATGCCGCGTGAGCCGCCCCGTCACCGCATCACCCGATGCTCGCCCACCCACCCAGCGCCAGCGGGGCGTGGGTGCTCTTCCCTGCGCTTGTGAAAGCATCAAGCTGTCCCTGGCATCTCCCAGAAGAGGACAGAGGGTGGCTGGGGTGTCCCCGTGGTGAGAAAGGAAAGGGTTCAGAGTTGGGGCAGCCTTTTTTTGGTCCTCCTGCAGTTCGCACTAGCTAAGACATGTCCGGGATTGAGGAGGCGCAGCCTTAACTCATCCAAGCTGAAGGAGGCAGCTGCTTGTCCGTGGTTCCATGCAGCGAGTGCTGCAGGAGGGCTGCTGCAAGCACAGCCAAGATGTGGTTCAGCAGGAGGTCACACCAGATGGGGACATGTGAGGGAGGCCACACACAGCTACCGCTGCAGACCTGCAGCATGGTGAGGAGACACCTGCACCGACCAAGCCGGTGCTGCACGTCCCATTGCTGCCTCAGCTATGGGTGCAGGGACTCTGCCAGGCCAGTTGTATTGGAGCTGTGTCTCTGGCTTGGGAGAGCCCATCGTGGAGATCTGGTAGCCACTGCCTTTTCACAACTGCAGTGGAGTCATGTGGGTCATGTGTTGGATCATCTGGAAGTTAAATTAGTCCCCATCTGTCTAGAGGAAGAATATGGGAAATGCAGTGTCATGGTCACCCCCAAAGCTTCGTGCTTGGGAGAGGACATTTCCACACTGCTGAGGCTCAGCTGTGAGCCCTTCCTTCTCTCACTCTTTTCCCAACCTTCCCAATGCCATCAACCATCTTAAGCCACTGGTCCTTGGGTTTGGAGGCGCTGGGTTGTGCAGCAGGTGGATAAGAGATAAGAACTGTTCATATTGTGATTTCCAGAGCAAAGCACCCAACAGATATCCCATTGTCTGGCACAAGATCTGCTGGGAGGGACGTAATAAATTAGGCAATTTGCATGTTGATGAATTTAATACTGACTTTGGCTTCCGAAGCATCAAGATTCTGGAGGGCTTCAGGAAACCTGAAGATCTTGAGGGTGCTTAAAGGGACTTCAAGGGTGCTTAAATGTACCTCTTCATGCACCAGTGAGTGCACAAAGCAGCTGCTGGGGTGGCAGTTCCACAGTTCAGCCCAGCATGAAGGTCTCAGGAACAAGTGCTGGGTGCCCTTGTCCCCAGCCCTGTGTCTCAGCAGATTTTGGGGCATTGCACCCTTCCAGGAGTGTGGCTCCACAGGCAGACATCATTGGGATTATTTAGGGAGGAGTTCAAATTTGCTGTCCCTTGGTTGGTTTCCCCTGGGTGCCTAACCCTGGTCCCAGTGTGGAGGTGGATCCCCTTTCCCTCTGATGCCAGGCACTGTGCAGAGCAAGGGCTGGGGCAGTCCCAGCACCATCATGATTTTATTCCCCACACATGGCCCCGCCACGCTTGTTTATTCATCCAAGGGTGAGCATGGAATGACCTTGAAATTTATAGGCTGAAGAGAACACTGAAATAACAACTAAAATAAACAAATCAAGCTGTAAAGCTTGAAAACTATGAACTGGCTTCAACAAATTGGAGTCAGGAGGGAGAGAAAGCAGAGATGGTCTGGGCAGACGTGGTCCTGAGGTCTCAGCATAAGCTCGGGAGCTGGGCACGCTGAGGGTTTGACCCATGGGCTTTGCACTCCTCCATCCCACCCCGTCTTGGTGGCACCGTGGGGATGCCCCCCATGTTTGCACAGGGGCTCTGCATGGCTGGCTGAGCATCTACCAGGCAGCTCAAACAGCCAAAGGGAAGAGCAAGTGGTGAGGGTGCAGGACTGCACAGCTGCTGAGTACCAAATCCCATCCCAATCCAGCCCAAGGGCCCGAGTTGCCTGCACATGCTGGCTTGCCCTGTCTTTAGCACCCTGATGAAAGACAGTCTTTGAAGAAGAGCATGAAGCTGATCCCCAGCCCTTGGTGAGCCCTACATGTGAGCTCTAGAGGGTAGCATGATGTCCAAATGAAATCTGAGCTGGTCCCCTCTCTCCATAACACCCAGCTCTGGAGTCCATTTTCCCTCAGGTTTATTCTGGATGATAGCAGATTGGCTAGAAATAGTGTGGAGATGAGGGAAAGTGGGCTCAAGGGCCTCTTGAGCCAGACATGAGGGTCTTGTTTGAACATGTAGTGCCATGGAGGTTGTCTTTGAGCCCAGATTCCCAGCAGCAAGCAGCAGTCTAGCACGCTCCTCTCTGATACAGAGGATGTCCTCTGGGTTTGGCAACACAAAACAGGGGTGCAGGGTGTGGGTGAACCTTGGGCCACACCTGTCCATGGCTGAGGTTGTGTTTTGGTTCCAGGTTGCTGTCCCCCCGGCCCAGCCTGCTCAACACGGCCAGCGACGCCAGGCTCAACTCCTCGCCGCAGAAGCCGCTGGACCTGAAACAGCTGAAGCAGAGAGCTGCTGCCATCCCTCCCATTGTGAGTACCCTGCTGGAGAGGGCCGGGGCTGGGAGCACAGCCTGTGCCTCATGCATGCTCTCCCTCTGGGCTCTGTGGTGTGCGTCAGGCTCATCCCTGGGGACGGCCTCTGGTCCGCAGGGAGCGAGCCCCCCGGCCAGGCAAGGTGCTCCCTGTGCAGAGTGTGTTCCCAGCTGCTGGAGCAGCTCTGCCAGCAGCATGTGGATGTCTCTTGAGCTCTTTTATCAAAAAATCGTGGGAGGTCTGAACAGAAAAAGCTTCTCACTGCCACATGACTGCTGCCTCCCATTGCTTTAAAAAGAAAGAGTGCACCTTCCCAGCCCTCCACTTTATCTCATGCTTGAAGGGTATCACCTTCCTCACCCAGGAGCTTTGCTTGGTCCCTCTTTTTCACTGCCAGTAGCCATGTATTGGAGGTACTGATACAGTGGCTTGTACTGTGAGAAGAAGCATCCTGGTATCTCCAGGGTCAGCACTGGAGGAGCAGCAACACAGGGTGGGCGAGGAGGAAATCCCTGCTTTGGGGGTTGCATGCTCAGGGAGGACCCATTCCTGATGCTCTTCCAGTTTCCCATATTAGAGCTTAAGATGTGGCTGCTGTAATGTAACTTCTGGCAAAAGCTACAAGCACGTAGCTATAGACTAGAGCTTTTGAACAAGTCTGACTCTTTCCTGTAGTATCACCAGCACAGAGCTGGTACTCTCTGGCATGGGCTTTTTTAATCTCCTGTGGCTAGTGAGCTTTGAAGCCTTGTCTGGTCTCTGCTAAGACTTGCCATGATAGTGTAGGGCAGCGGCTTCTCGTAACTCCTGATGTCTTCGAGATTGTTACGGATGTCAACAGCACATGATGAGTATCTCCAATTCTTACTGCTTTGCAGATTTCTGAAGGTTTCTCAGAGGGGGTACTGCAGAGTGGAAGCACGAAGCCTCAGGTGCCTCCCCACGCCTTGGCTCTCTACCAGCAGCAGATCACAAAAGCCCACGAGTCTGCCCGTGAGGACATGGCCCCGAGCAAGCTCTCCCAGTCCCAGCAGCAGCAGGCTGAGAAGGAGCAGCAGCAGCCCAGCAGCAGTCCCAGGGGGAAGAGCCGGAGCCCCGCTGTTGGTGAAAAGGAAGGTAGGGCTGTGTGCGTGTCGGTGCGCGTTCATCCGCGCGGAGCGCCCGGGCTGTGCAGCTGCACGCAGCCAGCAGCTCTCCCCCTCTTAGGTGAAAGCTTGTTTCAACCCCTGAAAGCTCTTTAATAGCATCTTGAGGCAGGACGAGAGAGGCAGGGCTAATTTCCCATGTTCATTAGACAGTACATGATGTCTCATTGAGCCCACAGCAAACACTGGGCAGTGTGGAGCGCCGAGGAGGTGAAGATTGCTTTTATTAGCGTCTGCCATTCACCAGAGAGCAGAGGGGCCTGGAGGCATGCCAAGGCTCTGGGCACAATGGCTCTTTTCTACCTTGCTGGCTTTCTATAAAGAATGCTTTTAATGCACAGCGGGGACCATTATTTCATTTAAAATCAATGCTAATACTGTGACTCGGAGTCCAAAGGTTCCTGTAAAGATTCCCAGTGCTTTCTCCCCGGAATAGCTCTGATGTGGTTTGGCTGCCTAATGAGCAATTCAGAGGTTCCCACCATAGAGCATCTGAAACATTATTAGCCTGAGCACCTGGGGATCAAGGTTAAGGAGAGACGGGAAGTCCTGATGAGACCATCCTCTAAATGTGTTTTTAATCTGAGTGCTAGAGTCTGTTCCAGTTCAGAGTCGGTGTCCCTGCCCCCATAACCAGCCCGTGGCTCAGTTGTTAGGGAAGATGAGAGGCTGTCACTGGCACAGTCAGGAGCAGGGAAGTTGGGCTTGGGTGGGTACAATGTCCACCAGTGCTGGATCCTGGACAGGAATGAGTGCAGCTGCAAAAATCCCCTGCTTGTTCATGTCAGAGGAGGGTGAGTAAGACTGCACTGAGGAGGCACTGGACTTGGACTGTGATCTTTGCTGGAAAATCACTGCACTAGTTCACCGTCCAGCAGCCAGGATTGTAGAAGCCTGCTCTGCAGTGTCCAGGCCAAGTAGTTATTCCTCAAGCTGTCATGTCCCTCTGGACAGAAGGATGTGCTAGCCAGAAGAGTTGGTTACTGGCACTTGGCCACAGTTTTTTCAAACAGTAAATAGCACCATGTGTGCATTACACCTTCAGAATGTTTTGCATATGAGCAAAGAAGGTGACTGCTCACCTTGCAAGAAAGGGAGTTTCCCCTAAGTCGTGGTGTTGCCACCCATGAAGTCCCATTTCCAGTTGATTTTATCCCCCTGTGCTCCTGTTTGCTGGCCAGGTGGAACAGTTCCCCTCCAGCTCTTCCCCCTCAGTGGCAGGTAATCAGGTTTGATCTCCTGTGCAGATCTGGTGCTGCACTGCTCAGCTTCCTTGTGAGCTGGGTGCCACAGCCAGCACTCTAGCCTGGAGCTCTGCATTGCCCATGTCCCAGTGCTGCAGCTCCAGCTTCCCCCTGGCCACTGGAGGATGAGGAGGTGAGGCAGATGAGTGGGTATGAGGTACAAGGCAGGGTTTAGGGGTTGAAGTCACCCACTGCACTCTGCAGCCTGCTGGCACCATTATCAAACACAAGGATCTGTTATCCAGGTGGATCTTTTGTTGCTTTGTTCTCTGTGGAGCACTAATGATTTGAAGCACTTTATTCTCTCTTCCGTACAGCTCTGAATTTTTCATGTTAATGAAAGTAATTATGCCTCCCTATATCCCTGCAAACATTTCAGCAGGTCTTGGGCTCCAGCTGTGTGCTCTCCAAGCCCTGTGTGGCTGTACATCTGTGCTGGGTGCCACAGTGGGTCTGGAATGCCTGTGGACCCCAGGGAGACATAGGCTGGTCTCCCCTATTCATGAGGGGAATGCATCTCCCTTTTAAAAAGCAGCAGGTTTGTGATGAGTCACCTCAAGGGGAGAAATCAACTCCCCCAAAGCCCTGGTTTCAGTACAAGTATGGACTCAGGCACTGTCTCAGTTCTGTCTCTGCCTCTTGGAACACATCCTGCCTGTGGGTCAGGGGTTAGAAGGGAGATAGCCAGATAGTCCTGGCAAATCTGTGTGCATCCCTTCCCTCCCCTGCTCTCTGAGGCATCCCAGTGAAGTGGCAAGCAGCCAGACTGCAGACATCATGTTGCCACATGGCTTGAAGTTAAAAGGGAGAGTCCAGCACAGCCTGCAGAGCCCTCTGGAGAGCAGCCCTGTGCCATCTCTCAGCACGGGGCTGACTCCACCAGAGCAGGTACTCCTGTTCCTCCCTGGCTCGATAAGAGAGCTTGAACTCCTGCAACCGCTCCGGAGATCAACGTCCTTCACACCGCTCTGGATCCGCTTCAAAGCCGAGTCTTGCACACATCCTGGCCGAGGCCTTGGCTGCCTCGCAGCTGCTGGCTGGGGCTCTTTGGGCTTGGAGGGTGGCCAGCAGCCATACCTTCCTGAGCACTGCCCTGCCTTCCAAGAGGAGCTGCTAATCCCGGGGCTGGGCAGGGGCAGGGGCAGGCAGCCCTGCCGGGTTCTCCCTTTCCCCAGCGCCCGGGTGCCGTCGGGCGCAGCTTTGGTTATCGCCCGGCGCTTGGAGCGCCAGCGGGGTGTTTTGTGTTGATTTAGTTGTGTTTCGTTTGGCCTTTGTAGGCGATGGGGAGCCAAGAGCATTAATTTGGATGACGGATCATATAAACTCTGACTCCTTCTCTCCCATTCCAGGGACTTGATAAACGGTAATAGGAACTCTCTCTTCCCCGTGTAAGTGCTATTTTATCAAAAGCTGGCTGAGTTATAGCCACCCTCTAATGCGGGGGCAATTAGGAACTGGCCACATTTCACAGGCTGGAGAGGCTCGCAGGGGAGGGGACAGCTCCCACGGGGAGGGGAGGAGGACGAGGCTCTCCAAGAGCCATCCAGGGTGCACACAGCCTTGGCTGACAGTGCCTTGGCGTCAGGGAGCCTCTTCAGCTGGGAGATCCCAGCGCTGTTTGCCCCCACACGAGCAGAGCTAACGGGGCCGAGCTGAAGGGGAGAAGATCGGGGAATGTGGGTGTGCCAGAGACTCTCCATCAGTGAGGAGGATGTGCCTGGATTCCCCTCTATTGGCAGGATGAAGGGATCCTCTCTGGGATCCTGCATGGGGACAGAAGAGGCTGCAGCCAAGGTCTGGTCCCACCAGGCTGCAGAGGTGTGAGTGCCTGCACACCTCTGTGTGCCCAGAATGGATTTCTTCTCTCACTGAGGCAGACAAGAATAATCTCCCAGCTTCTGAGTACACTGAGCATTAATAACGATAATGTAGTAAAGCCTCATTAAATTGTGCCTCTGATAATCTACTTGCCCTATTATTAGGCTTAGCAGGATTCAGCATCTATTTTTATCAAAAATTGATGGTTAAAGGCTGGGTTCATTTGTGATTGCTATTGTTTACTGCCCAGTTTCTAATTTCTGGTCAATGTGAACGTTACACAGGTGGATCTGGAGAGGAAGGGCAGTGCAAAATGAAGTGTTTATTGATTACAAGCAAATCCTACCAAACCTGCCACTAATCCATCCAGAAAAGGCTGTCTCATCCATCTGCTTAGCCAAGCGTGAGGATGCACTTGGCAAAGAGCTGGTGCAGATGAAGCCTCTCTTTTCCTCAGCATCTCTCAGCACATGGCAGGGTTCAGGTGTCCCCAGCACAGCTCCTCCATCATTAAGCTCTTCTTGGCCTCCCATCAGCCTTTTTATAGCCAGGATGAACCCAGCCTGGTATCCAGGATGCCCTGAACCAGGTAATTTTGGGAAGCTTTCCTACCCGTAGCCTATGCCTCACAGAGGACCGGTGAGCCTCCCTCATTTCCCTCATTTGATTGTTCCACAGAGCCTGTCTCTCAAAGGCAAACGTCTTCGTTTTCCTTTGACAGTCTCAAGCAGTGTGCTTGTCCCAGGTGTTCAGAGAACATCAGTGTGTTATTCCCTTGCTGTCTGAGAAACTGATGCCATTATTTCTGGCCCCTTCCCACAGCCTACAAATGGTTTATAGCTGGGAGCCAACCTTTAAGAGTAGCTGAGCTTCCACATCCCTGTGTGATGTGGGGATGAGCCTGTCCCTGGTGTGCTGGCATTGTAGTGGTCCTGGCAGTGGCCTGGGCTCTGCAGGCACCCCGTGCCCAGCTGCACACCACAGTGTGGTCACCAGCCAGCTGGTGCCCTCTGGATGTCCCCCGTCCACCAGAGGGATGCCAACAGTGCTGCTTCTTGGCTTTAACCTCAGGGAAGGATTTGGCAGCATCATCTTTAATCCTCCAGCCCTGCCATGCTGGGATGATGTGGAGCTGTGGGCACAGGCAGGAGCTGCCCAGGAGCAATTCACTAATGCCAAGTCCTGGCAAGGAGCTGGACTCTGCGACCAGCTGCATGCCAAATGTCATCTCTCCTGGATGAGGTGGGATGGCACCAGGTCCATGGAGCTTCCTGCAGGCAGTGAGCAGCAGCAGAGTCACCAACACAGACAACACTGCACTTTAAATCTGAGTAAAAGAAATGCTGTCAAATCCAGGCAGTGCCACTGAGATTTTTCCTTTTGGCTTTGTTGGGGAGTTCAGCCCTCGCCTCGTGACCAAGTTGGATTGAAGTGAAGGCATCTCCTGTGCTTGGAGCTGGCTCTCGCTTCCCTGCCCATGCTCACAGGGACCCCTCACTCATGCTGGCACTGACCATGCAGTTTCTTTCTGTGTCCTTTGCAGAAAAGTCCGTGCATTTCTCAGCCATCGCAGAGGCTCAGAAGCTGAGTGCCGAGTCGATGGCTGCCTCCTGCTGGCCCCCTGTTCTGTCCTACCCCCGGGATGTGATCAAAACTTCTCCCCAGGCGGAGCCCCACTTGTTCCAGTATAACCCACCAGGCAAGTAAAACCCACTGGCTGTGTGGCATGTGCCCTCCCCTGCCTGACCTGGGACTGAGCACAGAGGCTGTGCTTACAGCCAGTATCACAGGGTGGGTTATTTGGAGGTTCCAGGGTGGTCAGGTATGTCTCCCAACTCTGGCTGGGAAAGATGCAGGGATGTGGTTTGTCACAGAGCAGTGTGGGTGCAAAGTCAGCCAGGTTTTATCCCTTGCTGTGCTGTCCTCTCTGGCTGGAGGGCAGACAGGTTGGGCACAGCTTATCCTCTGGCTGCAGAGGGGACAAGGCAGTAATTTAAACTATTCCAGTCCTTTCCAAAATGACTGTGTGACTTGGAGCCTCGTGCAGGCTGCATCCAGCCCCTGCTCCCTCCCGTGCCCCTTGGCTCTGCAATGGCTGCAGCTGCTCTGCCTGCCCTCGGTCTCACTAACGTTTGTGTTCTCCTCACAGGACACCCCATCCCACTAAACCTGCATGAGAGCTCTCGCTCAGGGCTGCAGAGACTAGCCAGCATCTCCAACCCTCCTCCCCTCATCTCCTCCACCAAGCACCCCTCCGTGCTGGAGAGGTCCGTCGGATCCATTTCCCAGGTAGGGTGTTGGTAGGTGTGAGCAGTTGAGATTCCTCTCAGGGACCTTCAGTTGCTCCTGACCTCTCCTCTTGCCCCACAGGGAATGCCCATCCAGCTCCACACACCCTACAGCCCCGAGCATGCCAAGGTCCCCGTTGGTTCCATCACCATGGGCCTGCCACTAACCATGGATCCCAAGAAACTGGGTAAGAAATTGGGAGATGAGTTGTTTCTCACGTGCTCTGAGAACAGGAGGGAATGAGCTTGCCAGAAGCATAGGGGAAAGGAGGAGCACAGGGCACAGCAAGGGAGCACAGAGAGAACTGCTAAGAGGATGAAAGGATTAGTCCATCAGGAGAGCAGAGACACAGGGAGCTAAATTTGTGCAGTATAGGAAAGCAACAACTCGGTCAGAGACACTTCCCTGCCTATAAATACTCTCCAGCTAATACTGTGATCGAAGGAAGGAAATATATTGTTGCTTCCCAGGCTGGTAGGATAAAGAGTAAGTGGCCTGAAGTGAACAAAGAAAGTGTTTAGTCTGCAGATTTGGAAGCTTTTCTTAACAGCAGGAGGGAATGGGTGAGGGATCAAGCCTGGGGAGGAGGGATATGAGTTCTGTTCCCCACTGTGTGTGGGCCCTGTTATAAAGCAGCACAGGGTTTTCAATGTCAGCTCTGGTGCTGGTGTGGGCAGTGCCAGGGCAAAGGATCTGGCTTTGCTCAATGTCATTTGTGTATTCAGTACCCTGGGGAAGCTCATCCCAAAGAGCTGGGAATGGCAAAGGTGCCGAGAAGGTGCCTCCTCTGGCCTCGTGTCCTGCACCTATGCTGATACATGGTTTATGTCTTCCAGTGCCTTTTCCTGGAGTAAAGCAGGAACAACTTTCTCCTAGAAGCCAGGCCAGCCAGCCAGAAAGTCTGGTTCTGCAGCCATCCCAGGAGGGCTCCATCCTGCGGGGTGAGGACCCGGAGCGGAGCGGGAGGCGCGTCCCAGCTGTGGGGAGGAGGGAGGGAGGGAGGGGGGGATGCTGGCACTGCCCAGCCTGGTGAATGCCACACTGGCTGCAGCTGCCCTGTGATCTCAGGTTTGACTTCTGGAGTTATGCCCAGCCAAAGGGTTCTCTTTGTCCCTTTTCTCCACCTCCCCAAATCAGGGCCTCAAGCATTGATTCTGGTGGAGGTTTTGTGTTCAAGAGGCACCTGAAAATCTGTTGCTTAAGACAAAGCAAGATATGTTTAAATTACATTAATTGGTATTTTCATGCTCTTCATTGTTGCTACTGTAGTTGGACAGGGTCCCCATTTTGGTTAAATACAGTCCTCATGGGTTTCTTTCCCTGTTAACCATGCAGAAAAAAATGAATGCAAAGGTGTTGCTTTTTAGTGCAAGTTCTGGTTTGTGAACCTCCCCAGTAAGAGAAGTCTTGAGCTTGAGTGTGGTGGGCTGGCTCCAACCCAGGACAGATCTTTGTGAATGAACTCAAGCCACCCTGAGCTGCATCTTGCCACAGATCTGCTCTGATCACATCAGGAGAGGCTGAGCCAGGCTGTGCTTTCTCCCAGGCTCATAAATCTGCCTGGCACCTCCACAAAGACAGCAGGGAGCTGATAGCCTCAAAATACCTGTATTTTACCTCCTCTCCACCCCACACTCACTCAGGCATGAGTTTCTCAAGAGACTTGGTACAAAGGATTCTGCAAAGCTTGGGATTGAGCACTTGGAGGGTGTCCCCTCCAGTAGCACAGCTTGCTAGAGACAGGGTCAAATCCTGCACTTCGTAGTCTCAGCCCTGTGGGTTTTGTGCTGAACGGCCAATCCAGCTCCCAGCTGACAGGTTTTGTGTCCTACAGGTACTTCCCTCAGCTCTGCCTCGGGAGGAAGCATCACCAAAGGAACACCCACATCCAGACCCCCTCCGGAGTCGCCCATCACCTACCGAGGGTCCATCACGCATGTAGGTCCCCTGTCTCCCCTGGGTGCTGGCAGCTGCAGCGTGTGGGGCTGGACATGTGCCCTGGGGGTTTGTGGGGCACACTGGGCGTGCAGGACAGGGCTGTGCAACAACTCTGTGATGCTCCCACCTCATGGAGCCTCTCAGAGAGGTCTGCAAACAGCCCCCACTTGGGATGGCACGAGCAGTGTTGCATGACTGAGGACTGCAGAAGAGCAGAGCCCAACAAACAGCAGTGCAGCCTTACAACACCTTTAAACCCAGCTTTGCCTTTTGTAGCTATCAAGAACAGAGGCAAAAGGAGCTGTAAATGGCTCTGGCAAAATCATCTTGCCAGGGCAAGAAAATGGAACAGAGCAAAGGAGATGGGCCAGGCCAGGTGGAGGAGGGAGGAGGCTGTGAGGGGCAGGTAAGGTAGCGAGAGCTCCTGCCAGGGCTGAGTGTGCTGTGCTGGGGGTCCTGCCCAGAGGCTCTTCAGCAGGAAGATACTTTGGCCTTAATCTCCACCATCCATCTTCAAAAGAGCAGCTGGCAAGCGGGCAATAGTTTCTTGCAGTGTGAGTTATTGCTCATCTGGTAACAGAGCGGAGAGCATTAAAAAAAAAAATCTGTTTCCCGTGGGGATTTTATCTGGCCATCATTCAGATATTTAAAGACATTCAGGCTCCAATTTTTGCCTTCCTTCTTCAAGGAGGATGACCACGTTCGCTTTGGCTCTGGGGACCTGATCCTGAATCCTGGCCCAGAGCAAAGGCTTAGCTTGCCTGGTGCCCTGTGTCCAACAACTGCCAGGAATGGGTGCTCAGGGGCTCTAAATAACCCATCAGATGGAGCAAACGCTGCATCCCCTCAGATGCTCCTGCAGCAGCTGTGGGCAGCAATGGGTAGGCATGAAGGACCTTGAGCACCATGTGCCAGCCCAGGAGACAGCAGAGTTTGTTGAGACATTGTTTTGCATCCAGTTAATGAATCCAGCCAGCTAATGAATCCATCCAGATTCCTTTGTTTGGCTTGGGATTAAGGTACCAAGCCCAGACCCAGGGCATTGCCTGGCTTTCCTTCTGGCCCAGCAGCCTGCATCCCTCTGCTCCTGCTGGGGGGAAGGAAGCCCCTGTTCTGGCAGCAGCTCCTGGTACCAGAGCTGATACTTGATCTCAGATTAGTCATCCAGTTCACAGGAAGCAGATCTTGAATATATGCTCTCTGCTCTGAAGCCATCTGTCAGCACTTGCTTTCACATCCCCTTGGAGCACGTCTGCAGAAGGGAGGTGACTTACCTGGGGCTGGGAGAACCATTGCCAGCTGCCCAGATCCACTGTAAGGGTGAATGACCAGAGCACTGAACCCACACGCTGGGTTTTGGGGACTGCTGCTACTCTGAGGGCTCGGTAAGGAGCAGGGGCACCCCCAGGCAGGAGTGGGGAAAGAGCCTGAGTGGCACAACCTGGAAGCACCAGCAAAGCTGATGGGGACATCGCGTCCCCGAGGCTTCCCCCAGGCAGCAGTCCCAGGGCTTGTTGGGGTTAAATGAGCTGAGTAGGCAGGTGTCAGTCAGGAGTGTCACTCTGACAGCATCACTGAGATGAGAAAGGGGGACTGTCACCCCATGGTGGCTGTTCCCAGTTGGCACCAACAGGTTACAGTGGCAGAAGGGTGTTAATCACCAGCGACTCCTCAGGGACATCCAGCTCCATGTGTTTTGAAGGGGATTCAGGGGGCAGGTGCTGTGAGCTGTGTCTGTGGCGAAGGAGAGGTTTCAGTTCACACTGGGGTGTGTGTGGGGAGCCTGCTGCTGTTCCTGTTGGAGAGCTAAGGCAGGCTCTGCTCTCCCTGTTGGAGAGCTAAGGCAGGCTCTGCTCCCCGACCTGCTCCAGGACCGGTTTCGTTGTCGCCTGCCGTCTCGCCCGGGCGCGCTGCCAGCCGCCAGCTCCCGCACACAGGCAGCTCACTGAAGGTCACGCTGCTGCCAGCAGATGTGCCTGGGTGGGCAGGACATCTCTGTGCCAAGCCAGGGAAATAGGCTGCAGGGAAAAAGCTAATGCTGGAGCAGTGCCTGCTGTCACTAAGGTGTATCCATGGGAGCACCAGCCCTGTCCCCCAACCCTGGGGAGAGGGAGCAGGCCGGGTAGCTTACTCCAAAACACGCAGGGTGAGAGTTGCTGCCTTGGAGGTCTGCGCTCTCCTCATCCCCTGCCTCTTCCCAGCAGCCTCACACAGATCACGTACCTTTTTACTGCTCCTCGTTATCATTCTCATCAATAATTAAGCTGCAAGTCCCTCGCTGTTGGCTGCGCCAGGAAGCGGAGGCCGGGTGTGCTCCCTGCGCTCAGCTTCCCGCGAGGAACAGCCTGTCCCCGCACGGCGTTTGCTTAATTGGTTGTGACACTGTTAAATATGGATCTTGGTGGCTTTCCAAGGGCACCCCGGCAGAAGTGCTGTACAAAGGAACCATTACCAGGATAATTGGAGAAGACAGCCCCAGCAGAGCAGAGAAGGCGAGGGAGGATGCCGTGCCCAAAGGACATGTCATCTACGAAGGGAAGAAAGGCCACGTGCTGTCCTACGAGGGTAAGTCCTAATCCTCGCTGCCTTTTTAGGGCAGATGCCAGGGGTTTGTGCCACTGTGGCTGGGACCTGGGAGCTGTTTGAGGAAAGGCTGACAAAGTACAGTGGGCCAGCCTCATGTCTTTGCTTCTACTGTTCTTTTCCCTTCTCGCCCTGGTGCCCTGTGTCCGTCTGTCCCGTGTGGCTTTCATGTCTTAGAGATGGTAGGCAGAGTTGCAATAATTTTGGGAAACAGGGAAGAAGAGAGGACCAGATAGGAAGGTGTTACCTTCATTCCTAGCACCCTGTGCTGAAGGGGGACTGATTGAAAACATTACGAGAGAACTCCCGAACTCTTGGGCCCAGGTGGATTTCCAAAACCTGCAAGATGGAGGCAAGTAAGATAGTTCAGCATAAAGGTTTATTTGGATGTCAGATTCTCACCTGCATTGACTCGGGCACTGTGAGGCTTTTCCAGCATGGGGCTGCCCTGCAGGAATCCTCCTGGACGCAGCCCCAGTGTCTGGTGAGTTTTGCCAGAGCTGTTGGAGGTGGTGAAGCCATCCCTGCATCCCACAGGGAGCCTGTCTGGGGATGTGTTGGCTGCTGCCACACCCCCACAGCACAGGAACGCATTTCCTCGGAAACTGCCGGCGGTGCCTCGCTGCATTAGTGGCACCAGCAGGTGGTCACCAGCTGCTCCTGCCTGCTCTGCGCCTGCTCAGCCCATCACAGCACTGGCCATCAAAGCTGCTCTGTGTGTCCCAGGGCCTCCCGTTGGAGATAAGCAGATGTTGCTCTCCAGTGAGGCTGGAGACAGCTCCATTCTTGCCTTTCACCCTGAGCTGGGTCAGGCGTCTCTGTTGTGGAGCCTGGCTCCTCCTGGCTTGCACCTGTAGTCAGGAAGGGCCAACTTAGGGATGCTGCAGCCCTGAATCCTCTCAGGGTAAAGCACTGGCCTGTGCCTTGGTGTGCACAGGGATGGCCGTCCTCATGTGTCATCTCCCTTCTCAGTTGAGTTTGGAGATGACCAAGGAGCTGATCCCAACCTCAGCTGCCTCAGTGGGAGTCTCTGGCGAGCTGCTGTGCTGTCTGAGCCCTCTACCTCCCTCCCTGGGGCACAGTATCCATTCCAGCCTGCCTGGCAGCCTGGGCCCTGTGGGCAGTGCTGCAGGCAGTGTGTCCCACAGAAGTCCCTTTCCTCATGCCCACATGTGCAGGCAGCTTGTTTCATCACGGGCTGGATTGTCTTAGCCAGGGCTGGAGGCAGAGGGTTCAGGTCAGGCCTTGGGGACAACTCTCAAGCTCCAGCTGATGTCACCTTTGTGTGTGTCCTGGGACCGCAGGGACCTTTCAGGACAGGGCTCTGTGCTGTGCCTCTCGCCTGCCACATGGAAACTGGCTCATAGCTTGTCCCCCCGTGTCCACTGTCAACTCTAGCCCAGATAAGAAATGTCACCGTGGAAGACTTGTGTCTTGATGCCCTTTGGGACAGTTGGCAAGGCTTGGACCAGGAAGTGTTTCAGGACTTGTTTGTGCAAGAAGCTATTTTAATCACCTCTGCCCAGGCTGGGGGTCGAACGAGGCTGATGTCAGAAATAGCACCATCAGGGAGAGATGGGGAGGGCTCCTGGCAGCGAGGGCTGCCCATGCCCAGAGCTGGGATCCCACTCCAGGCAATGAGGGAGAGCTGCAGACCAAACTCTCCCCTGTTGTTTGTGTCAGCCCAAGTCTCCTTGGCTGCAGCCTGTGTCCCTCACCTCTCGTGCTACCCCCCATGGACACAGATGAGGAATTAATTTCTTCCTCTCTCCAGCAGCCTTTTACATGCTTGATAGTGTTTATCATGTCTCAAGGGATCCCCTGAGCTGTGCTGCAGCCTTGCCAGCCCTGCCTCTCTCCTTCCCCCTGTAGAGCCCAGCGAGGCTGAGCAGCCCAGGAACAGAAGAGTTAAAAAAAAATTAAATAAGAAAACTGAAACTGTTGGTGATTATGAATTTTGGCAAGCAGAAAAAAAATTGCAAATTCTTTAGTGTCATGAGGGTGCTTAAAATAAAAGAGCTGTAATGAGACGAGATCCTGTAGCATGTGTGAGCTGAATTGTGCTAGATTGGTTATTCTCATCCTGCATATGATTGCTGATGGCTTCTGCAAGGCGAGGGACGTGGGTTTGGAATGGTTTTCTTTCTGTTTAGTCTCTCTTCTCCCTCACGCCCTCCCCCTGCTTCCCGGTGGTACAAAGGGTGCCTGGGAGCACGTCCCCTCCTGCACAAGGGCTGGTGGCAACAGATGTGCCTTGATGACAGGGTGCAGGCACATCACCCGCCTGGAGCTTGGCTGATTCTGAATGTCACCCCCGGATTTCTCCTGTCAAATGGAGCTGAAGCAAAGACTCAGGCACGGACCCCCTCTTGTTTCCCCACACACAGCCCCAAACACTTTGTGGATTGAGTGGGTGCTGATTGCGGAAACCAACAGTGGGTGTGAAGTTGTAATAATCCTATTTTATTAATTACTGGTTTTGCCAAGGAAGAGTTTTGTTCCTGATTGTCCACAATAGAATGAATGTTTTTAACTTCCCTGCTTTCTCTAATTGTACAACCACCTTCTCTGCCCACAAAGAGGAGGATCAGGGCACTGGCAATCCTTGGCAAGGGCAGCCTGGCCAGGATGATGGGCAGAGGCGTTTGTCTCTCCTAGCTGACATCCTGTTTGGAGCTCGTGGCATAAACCCGAGGCATTCAGCTGGATCAGAAGCTGCTGAATTCACAGCTCGCTGCACATGATGGGTGCCCAGTGCCTGGGGTGGGCGTGATGCTGCCTGGCACGGGCAGGGCTGTGCTGGGGCTGGAGCTCAGGACAGATGTCCACTGCTTGTTTGCAGAGAACCTGCTCTAGCTTTGGATCAGGGGGCAGCCAGTGATCTCTCCCCACTCTAGTGCTCTCTCCATCAGTCCTGCTTTGCACCATCTCTCCCAGTTCCTATGTGTGCTCAGTGCTCTTTCAAAGGAATCATTCTCAGCTTTGCTTCTCCTTCGTTTTCCCTGATTTTCTCACCCAGGGAGTGTCTCGGCAAATGTTAAGGCTGGCCAAGATCCCAAACAGTAGGTGTCTAGCAAAAATCAAAACAAACAAGGAAAAAAAACAAAACTCCCCAGACCCAAAGAGCCAAGTTCAGTGGAACTGCAGCTGCTCCCACTGGCTCAGGGCTGTCCTGCTGCCTACAGGATGGCCCCACCAGGGAGGGAGGGAATGGGACACAACAGGGTGGATGCTCCTACCCGAGAGGGAGACACAGATCTGGAGTCTGAAGCAAGCAGGGAGGGGAGAAAACACCAGCTGAATTTCCTGGAAGCCAGTTTCCTGGAAGCTGACCCCTCAGCAACGCACACAAACAGCAGTAAACACCCTCTCTTGGCCTGTGCTGACTTTCTGTGCCTCTTGGTGTTCCCTCCCACAGGTGGAGTTGCTGCTTCTCAGTGTCCCAAAGAAGACAGCAGGAGCTCGGGAGCTTCCCATGAGACCACAGGAACTAAGAGGACCTATGATATGATGGAGGGGAGGATCAGCCGGGGCTTATCAGCTCGTGATACCTTATCTACCAGCATTGAAGGTGAGTCTGGATGAAACCTTTCACCTGTCTCATCTTGTCTCCTGTTTTCATGATGTATCTTCCTGTGCCAGTGTTCTGGCAGTGGTTAGCTGGTATTTCCCATCTGACCAGCACAGGAAAAAAAACAGAATGTAGACTGGTCTATTTGCCTTGAGTGTTTGTCCTGACAGACCAGCCCCAGGAATGCAAAAACAACAACAAAAAAAAATAAACACATTTGGAAAAAAAAAGGAAAAAATAAATAATTTAGAAATTGTTGGCATTTATCCTTGTTTCCCCAGGCATGCCTGGTAACACTGTCATGTAGTGAGTGTAAATTAATTCCTGTGTCACAACCCAGCTTTCCCTCTTGGATCTGTTTTAGGTCTCATGGGTCGAGCAATCCCTCCAGACCGACACAGTCCCCATAACCTAAAGGAGCAGCATCACATGCGAGGCTCAATTACACAAGGTAAAGGCTGCCAGCACAGGATGGGCATGGACAGGGGAAGCATCTCACCTGCATGGCCCCTTGTTCCTGTTGTCAGCATGGGACAGGAGGCAGCGAGGGTGAGCACAGCAAGGTCCAGCTGCAGATCTTTGCAGGCCCCTGCTTTGTGCTCAGAGAGGCTTTTCAGTCTTGCTCAGCTTCTACCAACCTAAATTCTGCCAAAGCCAGAGACAAAATTGTCAGTGATTGGCATGAAGCAGGTTGAAATTAGTGTGAAGTGGGTGTAGAAAGTGGTGGTAGATGTGAGCTGCATTATTGGTATAGCTGCTCTGTGGGCTCAGTTGGGTACCAGTCCCTGAGTTACATGTGTTTACTAGAAGTGAGTGTCTGCACGGGGACTGGTAGTCCAGGGTCTGCTTGGGGAGTCACCCTCTGCATTCATCATCTGCTTGGGGGTTGCAGGAATACCTCGGTCCTATGTGGAGGCCCATGAGGACTACCTCAGAAGAGAAGCCAAACAGCTCAAGAGGGAAAACACTCCACCAAGGGACTTATCTGATGCCTACAAGGTCAGATCTCACGATCTGACTCCTCTGAAAATGAAATCAGCCCATGAAGACCTGGTAGCCACGGTGAAAGAAGCAGGAAGATCAATCCATGAGATTCCCCGGGAGGAGCTGAGGCGGACACCAGACATCTCTCTGACCAGACCTCTGAAGGAAGGTTCCATCACACAGGTGAGTATGGAGTGAACAGTGGGTGAGGTCAGTCCTGCTCAGACTGCTGCCCTTGCACAGAGCCATTTAACTTGGGAGCCATTCCCAAGTTAAAAGGAGAGCAGAGACAGCTTTGTGTTACATCACAGGTAAGAACTGATGCTCTGCCTGGGTACAGGTTGTCCTGTCCCATCCTTTGAAGGGATCCCTTCCATTCCAAGCCATTCTATAATCCTTCCCCGCAGATAAATACAAAACCCAGGGAACCCCTGGCACGTTAAGAAAGCAATGATCCATCTAGCTGTGCAAACTAAAGGAGACCCATTTGCCTCTTCTTCAAGAACAGAGTCAGCTCAGCATTTGTGACTCTGGGTGCACATAAACTTGGTCTCCTCCCTTCATGGGCAAGTGACAACCCAGCAGGGCCAGTGGTTAAGATGAAACATGGCGTGCCATCTCCTGTTGGTCTCCAAATATTTGCAGGGTTCCCATGGCACCTTGCAGTCCTGTCCCATTTCACAGTGTGTGTAGGAGAGAGGCGTGATGGGCACAGCCAGCCTTCGGCAGTGACTCATCATCATCTTGTTGGAGCACAACAAGACTTGCAAGATGTGCCCTCCACCCTGCCCTGTGCTGAGTGGTTATCTCTGCTCTGCCAATGGCTGTTGGACTGAGAAAACTTTGTGTACTGACCCACTGAATGAGGCATCCTGAGTCCTCTTGAAACTCAGTGGGATGCAGTCACTGGACTCCTTCTGTTCTAGGCCCCTTTGATGTCCCTTCTGCCTCCTGTCCCCAGGGTACCCCACTGAAGTATGACAGCGGCTCTTCCTCCTCGAGTACCAAAAAGCACGATGTGCGGTCCATCATCGGCAGCCCCGGCAGGACTTTCCACTCCGTGCATTCCCTGGATGTCATCCAAGACCCGAGGAATCTGGAAAGAGCTTACGAAGAGAGCCTGAAAAACAGGCCAAGCCCGGTGACAAACTCGGGTGGCTCCATCGCCAGAGGGGCTCCTGTGATTGTACCCGAGCCGGGCAAGCCCCACCAAAGTGCCCTGGGCTATGAGGACCACCAGGCAGGGCACAGCACGGCGTTCAGCAGCCACTTGCACAGAGGGTCTCCGGTCTCCACACGGGAGTCCACACCGCGGCAGCACGAAGGTACTTGGCAAACCTTTTATTTGATGGTAAAATTTCTAACATCCGAGCAGGTGAGGTGCACGGGAGGTGCTGCTGACCCCACCTGCCCGAGGGGTTCCCAGCAGGTGCCTGTTGAACCTGTTCTTCCCAGCAGCCCACGCCCACAGCTGACTCACGGCACTGGGGTGGCTGCCAGGGACAGCTGGGGCTCAGTGCCCTTCCTGGGGGTGCTCACACTGTTGAAGAGAGGGCACCTCACCTGCACTAGGGTAGCCAAAGGGAGACTTGGGTCAAGGGTGGTGAAGCCATTGGTATTTCTAAAGTCTCCTCCCTGTCCCAGCAGTGGTCCACAGCACTCTTTTTTTCCATAGGCAGGCAGGAAAGCGGTGCTTGGGACACTGGGTGGGAGATGTTCACACTTCTCACTAACACCAGCGTGATTCCTTGTGCTGAGGAGCGTGGCAGCAAGGCTGCACTGCCATCTGCTTGTGCAAGCCAGGGTGAATGCACAGATTGTCCAGCATGGATGTGCTGGTGTGGAGGGATGGTTTGGGAAAGGCCTGTCTCCCAAGGGGCAACTGGGACTTGGCTCACCCCGACCTTGGTGGTGTAACAGGGCATGGCAGTGCAGGGAGGAGGGAAAGGTCCCTCGAGTTCAGGGTAGCTACGATTGTCCCTGTGGGACACGCTTGGCCAGAGGCATCCCTCAGGGCCAAGCTCCTACCCGAGAGGGAGACACAGATCTGGAGTCTGGAGTCTGGCTTGGCCACAGTGCTCGGTCTCTGACTCATTTCCTTCTGCTCTCTGCAGGGAGCATCACTGCTGGGAAGCCAGTG